>VNKF01012363.1:0-28464 GCA_008044355.1 Drosophila lacteicornis
GGAACGAGGAGGAACGAGTGCCAGCATGGGGGTTAAAGGCAACTCGCAGGCCAACAAAGTTTCCAGCGTGCAAGGAAGGGAAAGGGTGCATTCCAGCCAGTCACTTCCACACGGCCCGCATCAATTGACAGTCCAATTAACCGGGAATTACCCGAACTATGTGGGTCCGTTGGAAGTAATCCCCATTCAGCCACCCGCCCCCCCTCTAGCGAAGTGTTGTAATTACATAAGCACCGCCATTTCGCCATTTGCCAGTTTTTCATCTCTCCACTGCCATCCCCCATCTCGCCCCTCTACGGAATTGTTATAATTACAAATGAAAAGTAAAGTTTAAGGGAGGATGAAGGGCAGGCGTAGGAGAGTGTATTATATACACTTTTTTCATCATCTCCGCCAAAAGGATAATTAAAAAGGCACAACACTTTAAATATATACATATTAAAGTGGAGAACGGAGAGAGTGGAGAGTGGAGAATGCACGAATGCAAAATAATAATAAAAAAAAAAGAAATAAATACAAAAAAAAAACAAATTGAAGTTGAGTTCACTTCGCACGGTTGAATGAACTTCATCCGAGATTCCCGGCTGGAAAAAAATGAACAACAATATTTCCATTCTCCCCCGACTTCCTTCCATTCCATTCCATGTCATGAATCATGATTATAAATAAAGTTCTCTTCGCTCTCGCTCTCAGTATGTGAGTTATTTTCGAAGGTTCAATGACACGCGGTCGGTCACCTTTCCTTAATGCCAAAGGTACAAATACAAAAGGTACAAAGGCCACAAAAGGCACAAAAGGTATTTTCGTATTTCGCATTTTCCCCCAACTTAATCAATATTAAGGAGCTGCTGTCCTCCGCCCTGTCAGCATCATCGCCAAAGTTGCTAATTTTATTCTCTGCCACGGGCGGGGGGGGGGCTCTACTAAAAAGAACAATTTAAGTTTCCGCCAAACAAACTTTTGGCTGAGTGATAAACTGTCAAAGTAGCCGTCGTCGTTGTCGCCGAAATTGCCGTCGCCGAAATTGCCTCCAAGAAGTCTGTCTTATTAAAAAATAGTTTAGAGAGACATCAACGCAACAAAAACATCAGGGGGAATGCTAATGCAGTTTTAAGAATTACCTTTATTAATTTAGAAGAAAGCCACAGGAGAGTGGGATTCTCCAGAGAAGAGCTTAGTCTTTGGGGGAATCCTTTTGGAGGAAGAAATGATTACAAAATAGTTACAAAGGCAAAGAAATGCTTAGTAAACTTGAAGAATTGTATTTATTAATTTAGGAAAAAACCACAAGAGAAGAGGGCTCTGAGAGAACTTAGTCCTTAGAGGAATCTTGGAATCATTTTATTGAAAAAAAAGTATTATAAAATATTTCCTCAGATTGAAATCAATGTTATTATTAAGTAAACAAAAGCAAAGGAATGCTTATTAAGCCTGAAGAATTGCTTTTATTAATTTAGAAGAAAGCCACAAGAGAAGTGAGCTCTGGAGAAGAGTTTAGTCTTTAGAGGATTCTGTAAGTACTTTCGTTAAAAAATTTATTACAAAATAGTTAAATAGAGAGATATTAATGTTATCTAGTAAACAAAAAGCAAATGCTCATTAAACTATAAGAATTGCCTTATAAATTTAGAAGTAACCCTAAAAGAACACATAAAAGAAGACCCAAAAAAGACCTAGTATTCAGTGGAATCTTTTCATATTTTAAAGGAAAGGAAATTTAAGTCTGTCTCGGGAACTTTTCATCCATTTAATGTAATAATTTTGTACATTAAATAGTTAAAAAGTTCCCGAGACAGACTTAAATGTTATTATCAAATAAACAAAAGCAAAAAAATGCTTATTAAACTTAAAGAATTGCTTCACAAATTTAAAAGAAACCCTAAAAGAAAGCGGGCTCCAGAAAAGGCCCGCGTCTTCATTGGAATTTTTCCATATTTTTGAGGAAAAGCTTTTACAAAATACTCAGTTTCCAAAAGAGAGAAATCAATGTTATTTACCCTTTTTTATTTTCGACTTTAATTTAATTGCAATTCCCCAATTTCCCGAGGAGGAGTGCGGGTGTGTCCCTAATCCCTAATCCAATGAGCTGGATAGAGAATGGCCAGGCATTTCGTAGAAACCATTGAAAATTGTGAAGCTCTCGCCCCTTTTTTAATTTCACTCAAAAACTACTAGATTAATGTAAGTTTTTCTTTGCTCGGCTGCCGAAATGAATATTACAAAAATTTCTGTAAATTCAATGACGAAGCCGCAGAGAGGAGGCTCCTACATATTTTTTAAAGACCCACAGAAAGCCGGCTCTGTGATAAGCTTTCAGGGCATGGCCAGGATTAGTTTCCATTCATGATAATTCCTTTTTTTTTTTTTTTTTTTGCAGCAGCAGCAGCAACAGCAGCAGCAGAGCCCGAGCCCGAGCTCGAGCTCGTTGCTCGCTTTTGCGTTCTCCCAGTGGCACCCGGGCACCGGAGCACCCTTTTTGCCGGGCTTACCTTTCGCCTCATGACAGACAGAGGGTTAAGGGTCTCACCCCCTTAGCCCCCTTCAAAAAAGCCCACACCCTTCCCCACCCTGTGTGCACCCCCCGAGGCCTTCATTATAAGCGTAATCTAGTCATCGTGCCTTCAAACTCGTCCATTGATGCAGTGACTCTTTGTGTCTTTCATTGCCAGGCGGCATGGCAAGGCAGGGCAGGGCACACACATACATCAAGCGAAAAAAATAGTATAAAATGCGGGTTAATCTGGTCTTATTTCGTATATATACATATTTCCCATAAAGCCAATCTAATGCATATTAAATTGGAATTTTTCCTCCTGACTAAACAGCCAAGCGGGCCGGAGCTCCAAAGGGTGACTTTTTCAGGCATTACATCTATATATATTTTACATATATGCAGAGTATTTATTAATAATTATAGGTTTAATTATAATAGATTATATAATGAAAGAAAGTTATATTAAGCTCGAGAGTGACCGACTTCCTTTAACAATCTCTCACTCTTCTTTCTGTGTCCTTTTACGGCTCTGTAAAACCTGGTCATACCACAAGTGTGTGCCCGCAGCTGTCCAGTGTGACCACTCTTTACATATATTTAACCAATTTATAATAATTTATAATAAATTTATTAACATAGTGAAGAAAACTATTTAATAAATTAACCCCTCCTGAGGATAATACAATTTTCAAAGCTATATTTAATGAAACATTATATAAACTCTCCAGTATATTTTTCAACAAAAAAAGGCCACAGCAGCAGGCCATGCAAGTTCATTCAAAAATCCAATATAGATTCTGATTCTATATTGTACGAGTCACTTCATTGCTGGAATTTTCTAGTGAAATTGTGCTTTCATCGACTTAAACTTTTGGTAAGTTATTCCCCTCCGAAAAAATCCTCTTCCCAGGCAACATTCCTAAAGCCTACAGCCTACAGCGAATCAAAATGGACCAAGGAGACTCCAAGGAGAATAAGGATACGGCACTGCTGATGACCGTCTGCGAAATGAGCGTTTGTCTGAATAACTTGACCGGTGACGCCCGAGAGCCCATGATCAACTTGCTCCGCTCGGAAGGTGCAGCGGGTCCTGTGGAGGCCGGCGGTCCCACCGAGTTGGATCTCATCGCCCAGTTCAAGCAGGGATTCGAGAAGCTAGATCCAGATGAAGCCCGTGCCAATTGGTTTATGGAGTTGCACCAGGAGCTGCAGGAGCGCCAGCCGGAAGAACACAAGCGCGTCCAGTACCTGGAGATCTTGTACAAAATCTTCGTTAATGACCACCCGAATCTCAATGTATCGAATGATTCAAACCAAGAAGGCAACAATGATATGGTTGACTCAGACTCTGACACATACTCAGACTTGGACTCGGTCCCAGACTTGGACTCTGACTCGGACAAGGAAAATATTTACATATATACAAATAATATACTAAACTCTTAAATGCACAGAAGCAATTAAGTTAATATTTACATATATACAAATAATATACTAAACTCTTAAATACACAGAAGCAATTAAGCTAATCAAAAGCTCTAATTAAATTGTATTTTATTTAAAGGGGTTGTCTAAAAAGGTTTGATAATGGGTTTTAATTTTATATATAAAAAAATTACAAAATATTTCCTCAGAGAGAAATCAGTGATATTATTAAGTAAACATAAGCAAAGAAATGCTTATTAAACTTGAAGATTTGTCTGTATTTATTTAGAAGAAAGGAATCTGTTAAAGGATTATGTAAATATTATCGTGAAAATATTTATTACAAAATAGTTAAATAGATACATTAATGTTATCTAGTAAACAAAAAGCAAATGCTCATTATACTTGAAGAATTGCCTTATAAATTTAGAAGTAACCCTAAAAGAACACATAAAAGAAGACCCAGAGAAGACCTAGTCTTCAGTGGAATCTTGTCATATTTTAAAGGAAAAATGATTACTTCAAATGATTAAAAAGTTCCCGAGACAGACTTAAACATTATCAAATAAACAAAAGCAAAGAAATGCTTATTAAACTTGAAGAAATGCTTCACAAATTTATAAGAAACCATAAAAGATAGCGTCTTCATGGGAATTTTTTATATTATATTATATATATAATATATATATACAAATATTATTATATTATATTATTTATTTATTTATATCTATTTAATTTTATATAATTAAGAGACACTCTCCTTTTATGGCTATAATCAGAAGTCGGTTCAGATCTGAAGAAAAAAGCTTAAACAAAACTCTCACTAGCTCTCTCTATCTCTCAATTGCTTGCACATTGCAGGCAAAGCGTGGAAGAAAAAGTCTTATTTAATTATTTTCCATTTTATTATTATTATTTATACAATTCGCATTCTCTCCTTTTTTCTCCAAGTATCTATTAAATGTGGGCCTTAAACTAATCTAGTTTTGGGCTTAGGAATGAAATGGGAAAATGATCCCAAAAATATTGAAGTTGAACCCGGGGACCCTTCCATTTATAGCCCTGATCCCTGATCCCACCTTTTTCTAATATATGCATTATTTTTTTTGTTTTTTTTTTTGCGTGTTCACATGTAACCAAAACTAGTTTTGGGACAGAGTCAGCAGAAGCAGAAGCAGAATCAGGAGCAGGAGGAGGAGGTGGCGTTGGACAGGTACAGGTGCATTGGCAAGTGCCAGATGACGTTGGCCCAACATCGGCGTATCCGTTGCCCGGCTGAATGAATGATATACCAGTTGGCCCGGACAATGTACCACCTGAATGCTCCTGCTCCTGCCACGCCCACAGCCCACACACACGCATAGAATGATTTGTCAACAAAGCCAAAAACGACAACAGAAAACGAGAAACGAAAGCGAGCAGCGAGGAGAAATGCGAAATGAGAAAGAGAAAAAGAAATGAGCACCGGACGGACGGACGGACGCAGAAGGTCCGCCGGAAAGGTGGCAAGGAAGTGGCCATTGTAGAGTCCGTGCTTTTGTGGCCGGAATTCGCATTGCGACTCCGGCCGGTCCGGTCCGGTCCGGAGACCATTTGTCGCAGCGCCGCCATCCCAGGCCCATCCTGCGACGGACACGTGTCCTCGATGGCCATCGATGTAGATGTCGATGTCGATGGTTCGCCCCATGATGGCCCACAGATTGTGGCCGGACTCGGTCGCTGGCTCGCTCTCGCACTTTTCCGCCAAAAAACCGAAAGCGAAAACGAAACCGAAACCGAAACCGAAACCAAAACCGAAGCTGTAGCTGTAGCAGTAGCTGTAGCTATAGCCCCACCCCGGCGCTTTTCCTGCCATTTTCCACCCCATTCAAACTGATCACTGCTGACGTTGGCGTGACTTTTGTGACTTTGGGTGTGACCCCCAGCGGAGATGCGATGATTGTCCAAAAAGGGGTCTTAGCCATGGGTGACCGGGTGGTGACCGGAGACCGGAGACCGGAGACCGGAGTACGTACGTACGGCAGGGACCTGGGAATCGGGGACAGAGATTTATTTTGGCCGGAACTGGGACTTTATATTCGCTCGGCCCCGACTGCTTTTTTTTTTGTTTTTCGTATTTTTTTTTGGTTTTGTTTTTTGGCTCTTTTGAGCCTGCAACTGGGATTTCATATTCAACCAGATGGCATTTTACAGCGAACAAAGTTAATTGGTCTCACGGGCATCCCGTGGTCCTTATTTACTTTCAAATAAATCCGGATTTTCGTTAAATGAAAGCCGCCATCAGTCGCTTGAATGTATCAGGGAAGTCAAGGTAACGTTTTTATTTTTAATGGACTTTCATCGTACAAAAAAACAAGCAACTTGTTAATTTTATAAATTTGCAACTGTGTTAACTCTCTTTGGGAAATATTTAAGTAGAAATAAATCGGTAATATAAATATATGAGTATTCTTTTATATTTGATATATTTGATATATTTTATTTATTTTATATATATTTAAAATATTTTGTATATAATATATTTAATGTTTTTATTACTTATTAAAGCTGATTTATTTATTATTTAATAAATTTACTGTAAAAAGTCTAGGCTTTTGTCTTAAATAAATCTTAAAATTAACCTAATCATTCTTACATTGTTTTGTTATTTTAAATATATATAATTTCCCCTTAAGAACTGTAGATTTGTACACAATTTTCGTATAAATAAATGCAATTCATCAATAAATGAATTTAATTTGAATACTTATTTAACACCGCCTTGCTTTGCTTTAAAATATCCAAATGTATCTAGCTGCAACTTGGCTAAATGCTATTTAAAAGTAGTGACAACGCTACCAGGTCAGAAGCAGGTTTAAAGGATTTAAAATCTAGAGCTGAACCAAGTCCAAAGCATATAGGGATCTTGTTAGAAACGAGATCGACGCATTTAACGCACTATAATTCCCAACTGGATACTTACACAGAAATAATATTTAAGGAAAAATGGATTTAAAATAAGAAAATACGTACTCAAATAACGAACCATTTGTTCTTACTTAGAGTTGGTTTTTTACTCAGTTTAAGTGCAATTTTTAAGAACACAAATTCTAATTCTAAATTTTTGTTACAGCTGAAAGCGTAAGTTATTTCTTAATTACAATTAAAGTGAAAATTTATCAGCATACTGATAAGGAAGAGGTGCCCCTAAAAATATCTAAAATATCTTTGTAACACAGTCTATTGCCTTTTCTTCTACCTTCTTCCCCAAAATTAAGCCAATTCCAAACACAAATTAGTGTCAGAACTCTGCTTCAAAGTCCAAACTTTAATTACAGAAAAATTAGCATTGGCCCAATATTCCGATTTCGTTTCCGTTTTAAAGACAGCCCGATCTTTTTGGCCCAAGTGGTTTTGGCATTTGTATGCATATGTAATTATTTGCATTTTGTTGGCTTTTGTCTAATAGCCTGGCCACCGTCACCGTCACCGCCACTAAAACATTTTCTGGCACATTCAAAAAAGCCGGAAAACTTGTCGCTCGGTCGCCATTTAATTTTTATTGGTCGAAAAACACTGGCCAAATATTGATTTTTAGCGAGGAGACTAAAGGAGAGGAGAGAGGAGCCTGCTTTCCCCGTAGACGTTGACAAACAAGAGTAATTATATGTACTTAGGACTGTTTCCTTACACTCCGGTTAACTTGAAAGTGTCAGGTAAACTAAACAGCCCCTTGATATATATGTAGATATCGTATATATGTATGTATATATATATTCTCTGGTCTGGTATATATAGTGTGATGCCGTAAAAGTGCCGAATATAAACAATCAGCGAGAACTCGATGCTGCTGGGTGATGATAGGAGATTGGGCGATGGGCGATGGGCGATGTGGGAGGAGCTCCCATAACGTAGGTACACATTTCATCAAAATCGCCTTTTTCATATAAAATTGCTGTAAAAGCCACAACTGAAACTCATCGCCCATGCCACCTCCTTCTCCTCCACTCGTTCGGCGGTGAATCCTGGCCATGCCTGTCCTGGAGAGTCCTCTAGCCGAGCCGAGCTGTGTGAATGTGAATGTGTCAGCATAAATAACAAGTGCCATACACTTTTTGCTGAGTTTAACTGCAACATTAAGCTTAGCTGGAGTAGCGCAAAATGGGCCCTAAAATGTAAACAACAAGTTGACAGACATATGACATAAACTACACTCAGAAGTCATCTTACTGCAAATGGAACTTTAATTTCGGGGCCGACATTTCCCGGGCTAAAAGCGGGTGGCTAAAAGCGGGTGGCTAAAAGAGGAGGCATGGCACTCGACATGGATTTTATTCCCATTGTGACTGCCATTAAGTGTCATCAGGATGATTCCAAAATGAGCGAAACGAAGCCCCGCGAGCCCCCGAGGCTAGCTTTATTTATGAAAGTCATTAAATCGTTACAGTGATTTATATGCCAACGCACTTGTGGTCCTCTCTGTAATTTGTTAAATAATATATATTGATACCTTTTAATATCGAACTCACTGTGTGGAAAATAATTAAATAGAGTCATTAACGTAATTGAGTCACTCGCATTAGATGCTTTAATCAACTCAGTCAAATCCATTATGGCGTTATGACACTATTTATCGAAGGTTTCATTGGAGCACAGGAAAAGAGGTAACTATAAGTGGTCTTTGCCTGAGATTGATTTTGGTTAAGATCACACTTGTTTTTTGTTTACTTTTAAATGGGTAAGATTCTATCAACTTAGTCAAATCCATTATGGTGTTATGACACTATAGAAGGTTTCATTGGAGCACAGAAAGAGGTAACTTTAATTGATCTTGGTCTGAGATTTTTTTGGTTAAGATGTTGCACTCTAACTTGTTTTTTTATAAATAAATAAATAAATGCTTTAATCAACTCAGTCCAATCCATTATGGTGTTATGACACTGTTTATCGAAGGTTTCCATTGGAGCACAGGAAAAGAGGTAACTATAAGTGGTCTTTGCTTGAGATTTATTTTGGGTAAAGATCACACTTGATTTTTCTTTACTTTTAAGTGGGTAAAATTCTATCAACTTAGTCAAATCCATTATGGTGTTATGACACTATTCATAGAAGTATTCATTGGAGCACAGAAAGAGGTAACTATAATTGATCTTGGCTTGAGATTTTTTTGGTAAAGAGTGCAACATCATACTTGTTCTTATTTTTATAAATAAATAAATAAATGCTTTAATCAACTCAGTCAAGTCCATTATGGTTTTATGACACTATTCATAGGTAGTGGAAAGTGTTGTTCTAGCGAAGACTTTAAATATATATTTTTTACTAAAATAAGTAAAAATGGTACATGATTTGCTAAAATATAATTTGAAATTTAACAAATATTTATTGTCGACTTAATTTTAATAAATAAATCAATATGCTACTTTATGGAGTAATGACACTAAGTTTATGACTAAGTTTAACGAAGACTTTGTTAGAGCACAATAAGAGAAGGCATGGTCACACTTTTTCTTTTCTAGATTCAAGCTAAACTTTTGGCTTAAATTTAATAATCATATATTTTATAAATTTATTTTTTTATATATTTAGTTTACGATTTTTATCAACTTAGTGTTAATATTATTTATTATTAATAATATCATAACGCGACTTTATGACGCAAACAGCTGTTTTGGAAATACCTATCAGTATCCTGTACCAAAAACAAGTAAGCCATTAAGTTAACGCAATTTCTTGATTCAATTTTAATTTTATTATATTTTTTTAGAAGTTTGTTGTCCTAGTAACCACCACACGAGCTGGAGCCGCAGGGAACCCGAGTGATGACAGCTCCGCAGGAGAAGACGTAACTGCTTGGACAGGGTGGCGCTGGAATGCCGCTGGGCGCCTGATACTGCTGCTGCTGTGGCTCCTCGTCCTGGTCGTAGCTGCGGCCAAAGCTACCAAATCCGATTCCGCCAAATTTACCCCTGGAACCAGGCCTACCAAAGCCAGGCCCACCAAAGCCAGGTCCTCCAAAGCCAGGTCCTCCAAAGCCAGGTCCTCCAAAGCCAGGTCCCCCGAAGCCAGGACCCCCAAAGCCAGGTCCGCCGAAACCAGGTCCACCGAAAGAAGGACCTCCAAAACTGGGACCCCCAAAGTTATTCTCCACAATCACCTCCTGGACTATCTGCTGCTGGCGGATCTGGCGATTCAGTTCCTCCAGAGACTCTGGAGCAACTCCCAGACAACCAGGAGCGGCAGCGACGGCGGCTAAGGTAGCGAGGAAACCGAGAAGATACTTCCACATGGCGAATCGATGATGGGCTCTGACGGCGGGCTAAGCTGAGACAATGCAGCTGAGGCGGCGGTCAGGTGGGTTTTATAACTTCGCCGAACTGAAAATGTGCTGTGCCAAGCGAAATGCGGAAATGCAGAGCCACCAATGGCCAAGACACACTCGGAACTGGGATGCGGAGCGGAAAGTTCGAACCAGATGGGGAGATTTATTTAAAACCCAAACCTATGGGTATGTCTTAGAAATAAATCCGTATAAGATCTTCTTTTAAAGTCAAAACAAATCAATTATAAATCTAAAGTAAAATATGCAATATCATAGAATTTTATTGCGAATTATAAGGAATTCTTAATTCGATATTTATTATATTAAAATAAATATTAGCTTAATAAATATAAAATAAAGTGTAAATAAAATTAAAGAAATACTTTAATATTTAATGTTACAATAATAATACCATAATATACCCAAAAACAGTTTTATTTACTATGTAGTATAAAAGAATATATAAAGGAATAATAATTTTATTTACTATGTGATATAAAAGAATATCAAGTTTAGACCCATTTAAATACAATATCTCCTTTTATTCCCGTTCCCCATGTTATCAATTTTGTGAATTTCCTTTTATTTATTTTATACCATATATTATTTTTATTATTTTATTAAATATATATTTTTATTACCAAATATCTTCATAATATATGTACAATAATATATACGCTCCGAAGCTTTTTCCACAACCGGAAACCTAAAGGTCAGCACATCATTTCTTTCTTATTTCTGCAGTCTCGATTGGGTTCCGATATAAGTTTGTATATCTTTTTGCTGTGCTTGTGGATTTCAAACGTTTTTATGTCATTCTTCCGCCAGCCCACCTTTATAGGAATGTTAATGCTGAGATCAGCAATTGGTAATATCAAGAAATCTAGGTAAGTATAGCAACTGCTTACTGCGTTTAATTAATTTAATATAGGTTGGCCCTTTGTGATGTGAATATAAATGAGGGTTTGTGTTTGTTTTAAGCTGGTTTTGCCCATTGAGTTAGGTCAGCTACAAGCTTATGGCAGAAATAGTAAACAAGCGTATGTATTAAGGTTTAAAACCAACTATATATTTATAGAAATTAAAAGATATTATTATTTATGATAAAAATTAGGAAAATAAAGAAAATAAGAGAATAAAAAAGTATTTTCGATTTAGAGGAATATTTCTTGAAATAGGAAATAAAGGGCTTGACTTTATGACAAAAACATAGAAAGACCAGGCTATTTACTATATTTATTATTGATCAATAACCATATAACATTATTTATTTTGATCTTATGCCAAAAACATAGAAGAACAGACTATTTACTGTATTTTTTATTTATTTTTTTATTATATTTTTGAACCTTTTTATTGGCAATACAGCTGTTTCTGACCTTTCAGAGAGTACCACGTTTCATTACTACCATTTCCTACGGACTCCCCCGTATGTGTCATCAATCAAAAACTAAAAAGAAACAAACTTGGTCCGAACTTTGTACATTTGTATATCAAATTATCATGAAATTGATATTTTATTGAACAAGTTGTACACTTTTATGGGTCCATCAATCATGGGCACCCAACTTGGACATGTTAATAAACCGATAAAAGCAACAGTTAGTGGTCTCGAGATGGAAAACACGCTGAGACACAAGTTCTTGGCTGATTAAATTTATGCGCCACAAATGGTAAACAGAATATCATATTTTGTTCGCAATTAAGTCCGCTAATCAGCCGTATTTGTCGCTGGTCTGTGTTTGCCAATAAAGAAAAGTAAAAAGAAAATGGAAAAAGGGAAAAGGGGAAAAGGGGAAAAGCAAAAAAGGGGGCCAGCGACTATGACTATGAGTGTCATTTGCCGGGCATTTTTATTTCGCTTTTTATTTGCAAAATGGGGCGTGTTAGTAAGTATATATTTATATTTGTTGACTGTCATTTGCCAACGTCGACTAGGACGACGACATGTAAGGCGCTTCATTAGTTAAGCAACTTTTCTAGAGGACCAAGTCGAGGCTGTTTCTGTTTCAGCTTCTATTTATTTTTTCCATGTTAGCCAATATATATACACATATAGTATGTGTGTTGGCCTGGCCAAAAACTTTGGCTGGCATGTATAATAAACGAGGGAAAAAAGTAAATACGACATATGTATGCAGTACTTGGGGCTGTAATAAAACGTACTGCATCTTTAATGTGCCTAAGGAAAAATGAAATGGACTGACAGTAAAAGAAGCTGAATTTATTACACTCGGACTGAGCAGGAGCTGCAAGCTGGAAACTGAGGCTCAGCTGAGTGACTTATGTAAGTGTCAGGCCATATTTTTAACCCTCTGTGCTCCAATTACGGGCACCGCCCCAAAAAAAAAAAAGCAGCATCGATAAGCACTGCATACTTATGTGGGCTGCGACTGCGGCCCCCCCAAGTTATTAAAATCAACAGCAATAAATTAGCATATTTTATGTTTGGATAAATACATTGGAGGACTGGACTCTCGGGGAATGTGTGTGTGAAGTTTTTGGCTCAGCACTCGAAAACTGTCGCCGAAACAGGACCAAAAACCAGAGAGTACTGATACTGGGAGCCAGGAAAATGGATGGGGAAAATAGCAGGGTTCGGCGGGGGCTATATGACAGAAATGCACCAGGCACATAAATCAGGACAAAAAGCAAAGACAAGGGAAAAGTTGTACCCCCTCCCGAAGCACCCACAAAATGTGAGAGAGAGAGACCTCGTCCTCGTCCTCGTGCTCGTCCTCTCTGCCAATGGACAAACAAGTGAGGATTTTACATTTTGCTAGCCAACAGAAAAAAAAAGAGAAAAAATAGGAAGAATTTATGCAAAACAATTGTCAACAATGAGGGACAGAGAGGAGGGCATGGGCACCGAGCGGGATTAGTTTCGGAGGAGAAAGCCTGGATGTCTGGATGTCCTGGGTGCCAAGGCGAGTGCATTGTTCTCTTTACCCAATATCAGTTTTTCGAAAATCAGTTGGCAAATGCGTAACGCCTTAGTTGGTTCCCCCACTCCCACTCACCCTCCCCCCCCATTAAAACCAAATAAATTCAGAGAAGTGCCTCCCATCGCCACCCCCTAAACCGCACTGCAATGTGACATTATCTGCTTTAATTGCATAATAAAGCACTTTTAATTAGGTTTTTACATAAGAGTCGACCAGAAACAGCGCGGCCACGCCCACCAGGCCCACCATGCCCACCATGCCCACCAGCCCACCGCCCACCGCCCCCAAAAAACCGCACAAGTCGTTAAATTGCGAAAGAGGGCACGCCGGCATGGGTCGGAATTCGACTCTATATAGGATCAGTGGAACATAAAACAGAATCTCATTTAAAAACTGCTAAAAGAAGCGCCAGCGGTTTGGCCGCCTGGCCTGGCTGCACCGAGAAAAACTAATTAAATCGCATTAAATCGAATTGAATCGAATCAATGGGTTCATTGTGTAATCCCTGGAAAAGCCTTGAAAGTGCCCTTTAAAGTGCGCCCGAAAGCAGGCAGTGCTTTGTTAGTTATAAGTGCTGGCAAGCAACTTTTTTAAATTCCCTGCTAACCTGCTCCCAAACTATATTACAAACAAAGTTATATCGTTAAGAAGAAAATCAAATTTACACAGACCTGGCCACCGCAAACATTTTATTGCATACTTTTGGCCACCTTTTTTTATGGATTTTAAAGCTTCTTGTGATTTTTGTGGCAGCCTTGATAATGCGTTTCCCTTGAATGCGCCACAGTAATCGTTGAAAGGATTGGAAATCCCCTACGCAGGCTCCCGAAAGTATGCTGTGATATATGCAACATATCGCCTGCAGAGCACAGCATACTTTTAGGAGCCCGCTTAGGGGATTTCAAATCATTTCAGCAAGTGCTTTAAGGAACTGCGTATAAATTAGTTTCATGTTTAGGTATATAGGAGGTTCATGCTTTCAGCAGTGTTACAAAATGAGATCTAACTTGTTTGGGGATTTAAAATAAAATAAATGGGGGTATATACTGAAATTAGCTGACAGTTCAATGGGTTATGGGGATTTTTTAGGGACTGGGAATCTTTGCTAGGTGAAATCTTGCAGTGGGTAATGTTTATAGATTTTTAGGGACTTGGGATTATCTAATTCGAGGTTTCTTTTCTTTTTAATAAAGAAAGATAGCCACACAAGTCGCTTAATATTCGAAATTAATAAAAATACCGTCTAAAAGTATGCCACAAAATTTAATTGCATACTTTTGGACACCATTTCAATTGATTTCAAACCTATTTCAAGATTTCCGCCATAAGGTTGCTCACTTTCAGTAATCCTTAAATATAGAAATGCCATTTACAAGATATAATATGTTATATTAGATGTTTGTACCATTTTGTTATCCTTTTTAGACCAGAAAGCTGTTAAGGTAGTACCTTTCCCATTTGTTTTTAAACAAAGAGATCAGGAAAAATGATTGAATTAAATCCCTTTTATTGCTATATGCAAATATCGTTCAAGTTTTGCAATTAATTAATATTTAATGGTGGCGTTTCTTTCGATTTTCATTACCTTTAATACCCATCAATCGATTTTAATACAAGGACTTTGCATGTTCCTGTTTTTGTTTGTTGCCCCTCCGCTTCTTTGTTTAATTGCACATGCAAACAGGCGGCAGGCCGGCAGAGGCTGGCCGAGTCAGCCTGTAAATAAAATCTGTAAACAACAGCGTTCGTGTACACTTTTTTAAGTATTTAACACCTCATGGCAATGGCAATGGCAGTGGCAACAAACACAAAAACAACCCAACACAACACACAATCCAGTGCTCTTTTATTGACAATTAATTTCGAACCTTTCAGCGGCCCCTTTGTCGCTGCACTTCGTTGCGATTCGATTCGTTGTTTGTTTCACAATTCACAATTCACAGAAGGCGAAGCCGAAGCCCTCCCCCCTGGGGAATCCCCGGAATTCTTAGGGACGCAGCTGGATATAAAATTTTTATATTTGCCAGGGATTTCTGTATTTCTGTATTTTCTTTTTTTTATATTTTTTTTGGCAATGGAAAAATCGATTTGATGACAAATTTTTTGGCGAGGCTTGTTTTTCTCCGTGTCGGCGGGGGCAAAGATGCGGGCTGTGTGGAAAAAGGCGTGACACAAAACTTTGGCTGTCTATATTCCCATATCCTTTATATCCTTTTCCTTTTCGGTGTGCGGGGGCAAAGAACAAAAAAACCAAAAACACCAAAAAACCAAAAAAAACGTGAAAAACTTAATCCAAGTCCAGTCGAGCTGCATGCACGCAATGTTAACTTTTGCCAAAAGCGGCGCTGACAGGGAGCAGGGAGGAGGGTGGTTGGGATGCGATATAGTAGGGGGTGGGTTACAGGGTCCTGGCTTGGCCCGCAACGACCTTCAGCTAGGAGGAGACAGAAGCTGAGGCTGGAGCTCCGGTTCTGTCGCTGTTTGTGCTTCAATTATGCCAAAAATGCGCACTGACACGTAAAAATAATGCATACTTCAAGGCGCGCCACCGAAACCGCACACTACAATATATATCCGTGTGTATACAGTCGAGCCTCGGCAGCACGAACTTGCCGCAACTTTTGTTCGTCTCCCCAAAGTGAAACTTTTGGCCCCAAAACTAGAAACAAAAGTGATTACCAGAAGTGCCTGGCTTAGCCACTTCATTTTCAAACAATTATGTGTCCATTATGGGTGATGTGGATGTTACAAGGGGCTTACGGTCTGGTATCTGGGGGTTTGTCTTTAAAAAGTTGTACATATTCGTAAATAACAGGGCAGAGCAGGAAGCGTGTCGGGCATATAAATTCGTTAGAAAATTCCATTTGGTTTTATTAATATTTACTTACTTGAAGTTCTACCAACTTGTATTAACTTTTATTTAATGCACCTTTCTCACTTTATATCCTTAATAGATTATGTCCAAATAGTAACATATTTCCTGAAGTAAAGAAAGCCTTATCATCTCATAATTTATGCAAGTTAGGACTTTTAATTTTCTTGAAAAAATTACCATTTAAGGTAAGTAAATGTGTACAAATGTGAAACAGATGGTTTCTTAGAGTTATCCACACTAACTTGTATTAAATGCATTGTTCTCACTTTATATCCTTTACAGATTATGTCCAAAAAGTACAGAGTTTCTTTAGATAAAGGAAACCTTATCATCTCATCATTTATGCAAGTTAAGACTTTTAATTTTATTGAAATATAAAACATTTTAGGGAAGTAAATGTGTACAAATGTGAAACAGATGGTTTTTTAGAGTTATCCACATTAACTTGTATTTAATGCACTATTCTCACTTTATATCTTTAACAGATTATGTCCAAACAGTACAGAGTTTCTTTAGATAAAGGAAACCTCATCATCTCATAATTCAAGTTCTCAAGTTAAAGTTTTTAATTATCTTGAAAGCAAATTTGTATATGATACAGGTAGTTTCTTAGAGTTCCTCACATTAACTTGTATATAATGCACTATTCTCACTTTATATTCTTAATCATTTTTATTTTAATTAATTATCATCTCATATTTTATACCATTAAAACCATTAATTTGCCTTGATTAATTAACACTTTGTAAGTAAATAAATATATGATACACTTGCTAGCTTAAATTATTGCCTAGAAAAAAATGTGACGACAGAGGCTGGGCTGAGAAACTGTCTAGTCTTAACATATATAAAGTTAAGCTGTAAATAATGTTAGGTTAACATACCACTGTTAAGCTCTCTCTTGCGCGCTCTCATTGCTCTCTGGTGCAGATCGCTGAGAGTGCAGATAACTGTTCCTACCTTTCCAAGCTTACAAGAATTATAGCCTATATTTTGGCTGATATTTCCAACTCACAATTTTTCCATGGTTCCGCCCAGGGAAGTTGGACCGTACATGCACATACATATATTTATATGGCACAGAGGGTCGGGCAAGAAAGAGCGACCGAGTTGACAATGCCCGAGGAGACGGACGGACACGGGAAAAATCGAGAAGAGGCAGGAACTGCAAGGGGAAGAAGGGGGAAAGAAAAGGAAAGGAAAGGAAAGGAAAGGGTGTGTGTGTGTGTGTGGAGTGAAATGAGGAAAACCAGCAGCGGCAGCCATGGCAATGCATATAACATTTTAATTTCCTGCTTATTAGCTGGGCCACGCCCACAAAAGGCAGCCAGCCCACGCAAACTAACCCGGCTCATAACCACACACACCCGCACACCCGCACTGCCGCGCCCTAACCCAAACACTCACACACCCATACCCACTCGAACTGAAACTAACACACACTCACAGCTAACGAACCCGCACACACACTTAGCCACCCACTCACCCAGACACACTAACACACACTCGCAGGCGGGGGCCACTCACCCACACCAGCTCAAATAATACAATACAAACAACGACTTGGAGTGCACTCTGCGAAGAGATTAAAAATAGATTTAAAGAAAGCGCTTAAATGGAGCAAATATAAGCCGGAGAAAGAGCTGTAGAAAAACAGACCGGAAGAGGGGCCAAGGAGAATCGAGAATAGATGGAATGCAACGAAAGCCGATAAGTGGCAGACCAAGAAGCTGTCACGATTTAAAGACACAGTTCTTCGATAAAAATGCTGATAATCAAAGGTATTTGTATTTAATGCGGGGTTTCAAAAAACAAACGATTCTAGCAAGGAAATCTCCTGAAATGTTGCCTAAAAGCATGCAATGGAATGTATGCCAAGGGTGCCATTTTTAAAAGCATACTTTTAGGCACTTTTTAAAGTGCTCTAAGGTCTCCAGTGATGATTTTAGGTTTCTCTAATTAATATTTCTTTAATACCTATCCGTAGAAGTTCTCCATTCAATACCACAATATGCAAATTTTACCACATTTCCAAAGGATTTGAAATCAAATACCTTCCCTGAAAAAGCATTTAGAATATAAGCCGAGAAAGTAGAAGAGAAATCAATTGGAAAACGCTTAAGAACAGACAGGGAAAGCACCAGGAAACCAGGAAAACAACAAAGGAGAAACGAAAGCCGATGAGTGGGAAAACAAGAAGTTACCAAGATTAAAAGATAGTTTCCTTCATAAGCAGATATCGGTTACCATTTTCCATTTTCCATTCCCATTTTTTTTGTTGTATTTTTTCTCGTCTTTGCCCAGCACACTTTGGCGAATATTAAAGTTGATGCTTATTAAAAGCAGAAGGGAGAAAAAATGCTTTAAGGCGAAACCTTAAAATATGCAAAGCGAAACTCTTATCTGAAATTTACATTCTGTCGTATACGTAATTTGGACACAAAAGGGAATGCAATTTATTCTAAAGTTTGTGGCTTTATTTTTTTAGCGACTAGTTTTTCTAACAAGGTAAATGTTTATGGGCCAAAAAATGCAAGCAGGCAAGCAAGCAGGGCATAACAAAGAATGAAGGAAATTTTGAAAGTGGCCTATTTGCCCTGTACTTATGGTACATACTTTCCTAGCCGTATTCGCATTCGCATTCGCGTTTCTTTTTTCCGCTCTTCTGGAGCACTTTCGGCGGCTCCTCGGGGGCTGCCTGGCCTTAACCAAAATCAAATAGATTCTTCTCAAAAATGTTGTATAAATAAAAACAATGTGAGGAGGGGGAAACATGCTTTTTAATTGGCTGCACAACATTGACCTGGCGTACGTGACGTATGAGTAATATTTATGTGTATTTGTGAATGACTTGCACAAATAGCTGAGCGAAATAACGGAACAAGAGCCGGGTAAATGCCGACCAGGAAGAGAGGATGGGAAAAGGAAAGGGAAAAGGAAAAGGAAAGGAGAAAGGGGAAGAGGAACGGGAACGGGACAGAGAAGGAGGAGAAGGAGGAGGAACACAACACACAGAGACGGAGACGGAGGCGGAGGAGAAAAACGAGAAAATCCACTAGCGAATCTACCCGGTGACCCAGGCGACTAACGGGACACACGAAGATGCAGTGGCAAAGATACAAGTACAGGCTGACAGGGCTCCTCATGCACACGGATACTCAGCTGCAGATACATACACTTACGTGCAAACACACTCGCACACACACACAGAGAGTACATAAATGCAGGCATTAGTACACGGCAAGAAATTATTTCAGCGCGTTATTATTCAAAAGTTACCCTTTTATATTTACTAAGTAAGGTCACACTGACTCTAAGGATTATTAAGTGTTGACATATTAGAGATTCGTAGGGTCACACTATATATATGAATTTATAAGTATTAATTTAGTATTATTCAGTATTTTGACAGGGCAAACTCTAAACTTTGTGGTATAAATAGCAGCCGGAAGTCTTGGCTAGCTCAGTCTGTTTTGGACTCCAGACTCGTCTACAAGTCTACTTTGTTTTATTTATATTATTTATTTTCCTGTATTTTATGGGATAGCTAAGCCATTTTTTTTATTTTTTTATTAATTTTTTAATTATATTTTTTAATTTATATTTTTTACCTGTGGGTCTTATTATGTAATTTTGTATGCGGACATCAAGTATCAGTCTAGTTAACTGAAAGTCAAATGTTAACGGGCAGATCAGAGTCACCTTTTGTCAAAAAGAAAGAAAAATAGACTTAAGCTGCGGATATCTTATGATGAATGTAGAGCTTAGTTAGAGGTTAACGTTTACTCTAACTAATGGTAAATACAATCCGGGTTTCTCAATATCGGGTATATTTAACCCAAGGTAAAATGATATCAGGCCGATGGAACTGCAGTTAAATGTTCAAAAGAAAAATATATTTAATTTTGTATCTTATGATAAATATAGAGTCTGGTTAGGGAGTCAGTCAAAGTTAACGTTTACTTTCCTTGGACCTAATTAACCCAAGGTTAAATGATAAAAGGAAGAGGTACCTGAAATTTGGTGTCAACTCTGATGTTAAATGTAAAAATTAGCCTGTAGAAATCTCATGCTACATATTAAGTATAGTTGAAGCATGAGTAAAAGTTAACGTTCACTTTAACTGAACCTAATTAACCGAAGGTTAAATGATAAAATGAAGCCGTAACTGCAATTTGAAGTCAACTGTGATGTTAAATGTAAAAAATAACCTGTGAACAACTCATGCTACATATTAGGTCTAGTTGGGGAATAACTAAAAGTTAACGTTCACTTTAACTGGACCTAATTAACCCAAGGTTAAATGATAAAACTCTGATGTTAAATGTATAAAATAACCTGCAGACCTCTTGCTACATATTAAGTATAGTTGGAGAATGCGTAAAAGTTAACGTTCACTTTAACTGGGCTGGACCGACAGTTAAGTGGTAAAAGTGGGAGTTAAGTGCAGTTTAAGAGTGGAAACCATGAAATTTGACATCGTAATCCTAATTTTCTTCCCGTGGATGAGTGTGTGTGGGATGCGTTTTGTTTGTCATGAGCGCGCGGTTGGCATCCAGCCTACGAGGCCCCATTTCCGCCTCCGCCTCCGCCATCGCCGTCGCCTCCGCCTGTGTCGCCGCCCCCAGCCCGCTGGTGGTGGTGGTGTCCCTCTGCATCGCTCGTTTTCCTGTCATACCCCACACATTTTTCATTACACACTCTGTCCCTTGCAGCAAACGAAATTTTCGGATGCGCCTCGCGCGTCTTGCCACGGCGGCTTGTACTTTGCCACTCACACACACACACCCCGCACACACACACTGGCACACTCAGCAGCCGCACACCCAGCCATCCAGCCAGCCAGCCACACTCGAACACACACATGTGGCCAAACAATATAAATCACCAGCACTCACACAAACGTGCGACAGTGGTGGAGTTGGAGGGGCTTCGGCCAGGACCAGGAAGTAGGATGAAATATCGATTTAATATAAGCCGGCGAAATGTATATACATATTTTGAGAATTATACCAAAACGTGACTGAAACATATACAAAAAGGAGAGACGAGACGGTCAAAAACGCAAAAACGCCCCGTTACGTAATCTGCCGCAACAAACATTTTTCCCCCGCCCGTCCCCGTGCCCGATTTTCCCGCCCATTTTCCCTCGATTTTCCCTCCATTGACCGACCGGTTTAAATGGTGCACAAAATGTGCAATGCAATTGGGATACACAGGATTTTATACCGGGTTTTTTTCCAGCTATTATTTATTTTTCATTTCAAACATTTAGTTTTTATTATTAATCCGCGGGCAGAAGGTGTATTTTTTTTTTGGTTTGGTTTGGTTACCATTGGCATCCATAAATACCGAATACCGAAGGAGATTTATAACCGCTTCTATTTATTTACTCTATTTTTATATTTCAATCAAGGGAAAAGCTTGAATTTTTTGCTAAAAATGCGAATGGAGTGGAAACACTTTAAGGAGACGATGCTCCATCTCTATGTATATCTCGCTAGCATGTTTATGTTTAATTTATGCGCAGGCATGGTTTAGGAGCTAATCACCCATAAGTAGTCTTGTTGTCTTTCCCCACAAATCTTACCTACAAGCAGTTGGCGTAGACTACAGATGTTGTTGACTTGGCGTACGTGTCGTATGAGTAATTTTATCTGTCGTTCCTACATACAGACATACAGACATATGTATGTACATACGTATACGTAGTTTCGCATTCATCCTTGCTTGCCCCGAAGATGAAGAAGCAGAAGAGGACGACGAATGACGCATTTGACTCGTTATCATTAATTTTATCATGGGAAAGCATTTCATCTTAATATTATATATACTTCATGCATAAATTGTGCTTTATCACTTCTTTTTTTGGGAAATTTTAGCTTTTGTGCGTTTTTGTTATTAAGCTTTCATTGGTTATATTAGAGATTGGTTAATATGTTAAGGAAATTGTTACAAGCAATATGTTGCTGATTATTAAAAACAGAAGTAATAGTAGGGAAAACTCTATTTCTTGTACGTTTATATTATTAAGCTTTCATTGGTTATATTAGAGATTGGTTAATATGTTAAGGAAATTGTTACAAGTAAAAGTAGGGAAAGCTAGGGGAAATATTAGGTAAAAGGGATGGGTTTTTGGTCTTTGAAAAATATATTTAAACGATTATAAATCTAACAAAAATAATAGATCTCTTGAATTTACCTAAATTTATTTTTAGATATGATAAGTATTATATTATTAAGCTTTCATTGGTTATATTAGAGTTTGGTTAACATATTTAGGAAATTGGTACAAGTAAAAGTAGGGAAAACTATGGTATATATTCGGTAAAAGGGATTGGTTTTTTGCGTTCGAAAAACATATTTAAACAATTATAAATCTAACAAAAATAATAAATCTCTTGAATTTACCTACATTTATTTTTAGATATGATAAGTATTGAGATATCTTAGACTATAAAGGCCAAGTTATGCTTAAAATTTAATAAAATAATCAAGTTTTAAATTAATCAACCGATTTCCGTCAGATTAACCCACATTTTCTTATAAATAAGATACATGCAGAGATATTTTAAGTTATAAAAGCAAACTTTTGCTTACAAGAATTCCCTTAACAGAAATATACATTCACATGTCTTTTCCTTGGATCTATCTAGTTCTTACATCTATTTCCTTTGGCAAGGATATTTTCAGTTCGTTCTCACTATATTTCACAGCCAAGGCAGGCACTGGTATGTTGTCCCCCTTTTCGACCACGCCCCTGGCTAAATGCATCGTGGCCAAGACTAACTGCCATCGGTGGTGAGGTGACCGACCACACTCCGGATTCCGGCTACCGGCCCCGCTGTCCGTGTCGGAGTCTGGGTCCGGGTCCGGGTCCGTGTCCGTGTCCGGGTCCTGGACCGGGTGCAAAGGTCCAGCTGCGCTCCAGTTCCGGGGCCGGGCATTGAAAATGTTGATAATTGAATTCACACGTGAATGATCACAATCTTGAAGCCTTTACTTGCGTCTATTGGCCTGCTCCCCGCCTCAGTTTTTGGAGCAAGTCGAGGGGGGAGGAATGGCGCAGGATGCAAGGATGCTGGGATGCTGTGCTGGTGAGGCTGCAAAGGATGCAAGGATGTGAGGATGCGAGAATGCGAGAGGTTGGGAGGAGGCAGGAGGCAGGAGGCAGGCGGCTGGAGGCCCAGATTGAATCTGTGCCGTTTTTGGCAAGGACCAAAGCGAAATGCCAAAGCCAAGCCCAAAACCGAGACCAAAGCCAAGTAATTATGATCGTAAATTGATTAGGCAACGAGCTGCACACAAAGTCGGCACAGGGCGGGGCTTTCGGTTGCTGGAACGAAGGACATACCACACAACGGGGTTAATGGAATTAGTGTTACATAATCTCTGTTGTTCCACTGGCTTGCTGATGCTGCTGCTGCTGCTGCCGCTGCTGTTGCCTGGGTTAACCCTCGAGCAGCAGCAGCAGCAGCAAAAAGTTTGGATAACTTTTCGCATAACACCCAACAGGACATAACACATAACACAAGTGGCACAGAAATCACACTTTCGAGTGTCATTAAGTGATATCTCGAGAGATCTGAAAGAGAGCAAGGGAAGGGGCTCCCAAACTATCGCTACGAATCGGGCTCTGAAACAAACACTCCAAGAAGAACCCTTGAGAGCAAAGTATTTAGAGCACAACATATTTTAAAACCAATCGACTTGAAATCTCTAGAGGCCCTTCCTTCTCCACTTTGGTTCGTCTAGTTTTTTGTTGCTTTTTTTGCTGAAAACAAATCAACAAATCAAATGAAAACAACAATGGCATCTGCATGGGTGACGAATTGCATGGATATAATGTCATATTTGACAAATAAGTAAGAGCCAAAGTAAGCATATTATATAGTAAAGCACATTCGTTACCCATCTAAATAAGTATATAAATATTTAAGAATTAAAAAATATATTACTTTTATTTTATTTATTATATAAATATTACATTTTTATCATTTCCAAAATAAGAATACTACCCAAAGGAATGCTGTTACCAAATTTGGCAGCTCTAGCTCTTATGTTCTCTGAAATTTAGGTGTTCATACGGACATACGGACAAGCAAACAGACGGACAAACAGACATGGCTAAATCAACGTTTCTGGCTATGTTAATCAAGCTTCATTCTTCTGGTTGTTATATACATTTTCGATAGGCACTAAGTTATAAATACCCTTTAACCTAAAGGCTACCAGCTATAATTATTACTATTATAAGTATTATATAGTAAAGCACATTCGTTACCCATCAAAATAAGTATATAAATATTTAAGATTTCGAAAATATATTACTTTTATTTTATTATTTATTTATTATATAAATATTACATTTTTATTATTTTCAAGTTAAGAATATTACCTAAAGGAAAGCTGTCACCAAATTTGGTAGTTCTTGCTCTTATGGTCTCTGAGATTTAGGTGTTTATACGGACAGACGGACAGGCAAACAGACGGACAAACGGACATGGCTAAATCAAAGCTCCTGGCTATGCTAATCAAGCTTTATCCTTCTGCTTGTTATATACATTTTCGGTCGGCACTAAGTTATAAATACCCTTTAACCTAATGGCTACCGGCTATAAAAATGCAATAAAATTGTTCCTACACATAAAGAACAATACTTTCCCTAAGTCAGCCTTATTTTCTTTTTCTTCTGTTCGAAACGTGTAATAAAAATCAAAGTACCGCAAACGAATAATTCGTCACCTATGTACATACATGCAAGTGCAAAATTTCATTTGTAGCAAATCGCGTTTTCTTTGACTCTTTGACTCTCGAGACGAAACAGGGTTAAAGGAGCGCGACTGCAATGTCTTGCGCAAATCTGAAAGGCAACAAAAAAAAAGTTTATTGCAAAGTGTACCGAAAGCCACATTGGCCGCCTGAGTGAGAATCTCACTTTGGGCGAAACATGTTTGAGTCGTAAAAGGGTGCATAAATCTAAATAAATTTATTACGAAAAGCGCCGCGGGGAGCATTCGTCACCTAAGTGAAAATTTCATTTTAGCGAGCGACGACTCGTGTCCTGCGGCAGACCCTCGAGACGTGCAAAGGGTTAAGGCAGGCCCAGTGTGTGTGCCCTGGGTGTGTGTGCAAATGCAATGTTTGCACTCAGCTCGAGAGCACTCAATTAGAAACGTTAGGCTAACGACAACCGCTTCGCTCTCACTCTCCGCTCATATCCGATCGACGGCATGAACTTGAGGGGGACGGGGCTATACACCCCTCTCCCTCTGCCACTCGCTCTTCCACCCACTCTTCATATTCTTCTTCTTCTTTTTGCACTCGCACTCACACTCGCTCTTCCTCTTGCTCTGCATCTCTTCTCCCTCGCCGATCGGCGGGGCTGGTAACGAAAGCAATGCGAAGCAGGCAGAGGGGCAGGCATTCCTTTCCATCGAATTAATTTGCCTAAAATGTGGCACAAATCTCGATTGCAGCCGTGCACATCAATAAACAAAAACGGCAAGAACAAAATCCGTATTCGAATCCGAATCAGCAACAGAAAGGAGCAAAGGCGCAAAGGAGCAAGGCAGCAAGGCAGCAAGGCAGCAAGGCAGCGGCAAAGGAATGCAAAAAGGAGAGCAAAAAGCGCCAGCGACATGTGAGATTGATGACACAATCAAACAGGTACAGGCGCGAGCGAGAGGCGTTTAGTGGGGCGCATCGAGTGCGAGCGAGAGGCCCGACGACGATGGCTCGGGTCGCTGACTGCCAAATGGAAAATGGATTTCAGTATTAATTTCGCTCACGACGAAGGACGCAGGACGCAAGACGACGGCGGACGGCCAAATGACGAAGGACGAAGGCGAAGGCACGTTGGCAACATCAAAAGCGAAGGCATATCCGTCTTGACATTCCGTCCGGCCTGCAGATGCAGATGCAGATGCCAGTGCCGGTGCTAGGATGCTGGGATGCTAGGATGCTGGGATGCTGAGATGTAGGGATGTAGGATGCGGGATCCAGGACGAAGAACGAGGGAGCTAGGAACGCGAACGGGAGCAAACTGCGGTTGCCATGCCTGCAATGCGATGCGCCGGACCCCGGAGCCGGATTCAAACTTCAGTGATGGGAAAACTGCAAGGGAAAACCCACAAGGTATAATAATTGTAATGCGAAAAGGGTACCATTGTTTGGTCTGGACAATTTACGGAAATACATTCAGGCCAAAGGGATATGCTCGGCGTAAGTCATCCTGACTTAAAAGTACGCAAAGGTACAATGCATGTCCGAAGATGTAAGCAAAACAGTTATAAAAAGGTACAGACAGTATTTATATAAATATATCACAGAAGGGTAAATATTTATCTGATATGACCAATTATTTATTCTTTTAAGGTACAACTAAAATATTAGGTACGCTTTAGGTTAAAAAACAAGTTACTATTATAGTTATATGGCAAAATATACATGTACCTTAAGTGGATTAGGAATTCCTGCTTCTAATTTAAATCATAAAGTACAACTTAAGGGAAACCCGATAAAAGTAATAACCTAATAACCTTTAATGTATTAGGATGTACGCAAAGGTACAATGCATGTCCGAAGATGTAAGCAAACCAGTTATAGCTTTGTGGGGTATTTATAATAATATATTATATTTATCGGATATATCCTCTAACTAATTATTTTAAGATACAATTAAATAATAAGGTACGATTAAGGTTAAAAAAAAAACAAGGTTCTTTTAAAGTTATGTTGCAAAATATATAAATATGTACCTTAATTGGACTAGGAATTCCAGCTGCTAATTTAAGCCACCAAGAAGGTACCACTTAAGGGTAACCCGATGAAAGTAATAACCTAATAACCTTTAATGTATTAGGTACAATATAAATCCTTTATTTAAATACAACATAATCTTTATTTGCTTATAAATTCCTACTCATCAACATATTCAGGATTACGGACTCTTTTGAACACGCTCAACCTAAAGAGCACAAAACCTGGGCACACTTTCGTACCTTTGAGCTAATGTACCTTGAGTAAAGTCAATTCAAATGCCGGTACCTGATGGAGCTGCTTGCCTTCCATCATCACTGATCCTAACCATGTCAGCCGTGCCTTCCGTTCACCGAGCTCTCCTCTCCCTTCCTCTCCCTTCCGTCGCTCCCTTGGCCATTGGTTTTCGCTTTTATGGCGCGGGCACACCTATTTTCCAAAAGGATTTCCCAGCATTTGCGGCAAAATGAAGCAACAACAAAGTTGCAAAAACAAAGAGAATGGCGAAAAAACAAAAACACAAAAAAAAAATAAACTAACGCCAAGTTGGCTCTTTGTTATTTGGGCGTTTGGCAAGTTTCTCCGTGCTTTTCCGTTTTTATACCCTTGCAGAGGGTATTAGAACTTGGATTAGGAGTTTCCGGCTCAGTGGGCGAGATATTTGTGAACCTAAAAAGTCATTTCTCCATAAGCTGTCTGCTTCAACGCGGATTTGTCCGAGACTATAAAATCAATAGGGCTGGATTCCTTCTTTTTTTCCTCTTTTTTTTTTCCGCCCAGCACCTTTTATTTACACTACATATACGACGCTGCTAGGAGGGGGCTTTAAGGATGGCTACTTGTATCCTCCAGCTGTCACAGAGGACAGGAATCGGTCGGCAGGAGAGCACACATAACACAAAATATTGTTTATTTCCAAGTGGAATTTGTCCTAAGTCGAAACAAATTTCCGGTCAATTGGACATAATTTCATTTGGAATCAGAGCTGGGAATTCTCGCAGGACTTGCGGCTTGCACGCAGTGAGTGGAAATCTTAGTTAAATTAAGGATATTTGTATATTTTAGGGATCAAGACTTTAATGTCTTGGAAATTATTAATTAAATTTTACTTAGCTTAGAGTTTTCAAGGACTTGGAACAAGTATTTTCCAGTAAAGACCTTTTATAAAGTTTAAATTAAATAGCAAATAGTATTAAAAGAGTTGCTGCACTTGGCTTCGAAATCTTAGTTAAATTAACGATATTTCTATATTTCAGGGATCAAGACTTTAATGTCTTTGAAATTATTAATTCAATTATACTTAGCTTGGAGTTTTCAAGGACTTGGAACAAGTATTTTCCAGTATTTTAGTATTAAAGTATTTTAAATTAAATAGCAAATAGTATTGAAACAGCTGCTGCACTTGGCTTCGAAATCTTAGTTAAATTAAGGATATTTGTATATTTTAGGGATCAAGACTTTAATGTCTTTGGAATTATTAATTAAATTCTACTTAGCTTAATGTTTTCAAGGACTTGGAACCACTATTAAGTTAACAATTTAAATTAAACAGCAAATAGTAATGATTAAGACGTCGGCTCTTCTGAAACAGCTGCTGCTCAACTCACCCTACTCACATTATTTAAACTAAAGTCTTATTATTCGCTGCATAATAAAAAAAAAA
>VNKF01012366.1:0-11314 GCA_008044355.1 Drosophila lacteicornis
TCGCTGCACTCTTGTCGTGATAATCCACGCCGAAAGTTGTGAAAAATGATCGCACGAAAATGTTCACGAGTTAATTCCATTTTTTTGCGAAATTGATTTTTTTAAGTAACTGTAAACAACACAAATGATAGTCGTACGTCAAACCGTTCTGAGTACGTTTATGCTTAAAAATGTCGAACTTTTCAATGGAAATGTCAGATTCCACCTAACAACACTTAGTGTTGCCTAGGCCAGAAATATATATAGCAGCCCACGTAAAACCGTTGCTTTACATAAAAAATACAGCTTAATTCATCTTAAATGCCATATAATTTGCGATAACGATATTAATCATATACATTTTCTTAAGCCTAAGTTCCTTATATCTACAAGCTACGGTATTTACTTTATAACTTCTTATTTCTGTATTTTGTTTATATATATGACCGATATAAAGAGAAAAGTTTAAAATAAAAGCAAGAAATTTGGTTTTTACGTTTCACTATGAGTTAATTTAGCTTCCTACACCAATTATTTACGATTATCCGGAATTTTATACGTAAGGGCTCGCAAATGGGCTTCATTATACCCTTGCAGAGGGTATTATAATTTTCCATGATATTTGCAACGTAGTGAAGGAGGCATCTCCGACCCCATAAACTATATATCTTGATCAGCATCATCAGCCGAGTCGATCTAGCCATGTCTGTCTGTCAGTCCGTCTGTCGGTTTTTTTCTCTTAGTTTCTCTTAGTTCTTGAGCTATCGAGCTGAAATTTTCAGCATAGTCGAATTTTTTTAGCACCCAGTATATGTCGGAACGACCGAAATCGGACTACGTTATCCTATAGCTGGAATGATGGCGAAATTAATGTAAAAGAAATTTTAACTTTTCTGTTTTTAAACGTATTTGTATAAATTTTGAGATATAGTAGTTTTATATGGTTCTAGAATTACGGTTTTCATTTTTTTAAGATCGGACAATCATATCAGGTATACCGGTATGAAATGAGCGTTCTTTTGTGAAAATAAAACACTAATTATTAAGGGAAAGTAAAAATCATTTTATTCAAAGTATTGGCCATTGTTTTCTACACATTTTGACCACCTTTCTGGCAATTTGTGAATACCACGCCAATAAAATTGTTCGTCTTTTGAAACAAACCAAACAGACACCCAATTTTCGACCTCCTCGTAGGAATCAAAGTGCTGCTCAGCCAATGCGTGTCCCATCGATGAAAACAAATGGTAGTCGGAAGGAGCCAAGTCTGGTGAATACGGCGGGTGGGGTAGCAGCTCCCAGCCAAGTGTTTTGATTGTATCCTGAACAGGTTTTGCTTTGTTTCTCGTTCAATGCATGGTTCAAATTGATCATTTGTTGTCGGTAGCGATCAGTATTAACGGTTTCACCAGGTTTTTGGAGCTCGTGGTACACCACACCCTTCTGGTCCCACCAAACACACAGCATTGTCTTCTTGCCGAATCGATCTGGTTTTGCAGTCGATGTTGATGGTTTTTATGTGCCGATATCCCGCATGCGCTGCAGGCGTTGTTTACATCGATCTTCGGCCACGTTTTCTTAAATTGCCGTGCCTCAGCGAGATCTGCGCCCTTGCGCGCAGCTGGAGCATTCGCCGCTCGCAGCAAAAAGGTGCGCTTTCGTATCGGCAAATTTTTTGGGGAGCTTATGTTAGAAAAAGCGATAAGCGCGAAGAAAAAGCTTACCAGCAAAAAATAAAGCACAATTAACACTATTGAATGGCAGTAGTCTTTTTCGGAAATAATTAATTTTCAGGTACTTGCAAAAGTTCAACTGCACTCGAGCATGGCTTCCAGAAAAGAGACCGGAAAAGCGTAGATCATGTGTGACCGTAGCTTGCAAAAATCCACTATCGCCCGTTTCGACATATATACTAACTGCTACTAACTAACTTAACCCGTTAGCTCAAAAACTGAGCGACTAGTTCCCGTAGCAACGGACAGACGGACATGGTTACCTCGATTCGTCTGGTGATGTTGATCAAGAATATCGGAGATGCTTCCTTCACTGCGTTGCAAACTACTGGACAAAAACAGATAGTTAAAGAAAAAATTACAAATAAAATAGTAATTTACATAGAATTAATCACAAAGATAATATTAACAATATAAAAGCAATAATATTATCACAGTTAATAAATCAAAAAAATGGATAAATGAGTTAAGAGCTGTTTTTGAATGGTTAGCTGAAATTCACGATCACGATGATTTCATTAAAATACAATAAAAAAACTATTGAAAATAATAATGAACAATTTACTATAAATTCTTAATTGTTCAAAGAACTAGAATTTCTTTCGAATGACTTTAAAATAGTTTTTATTTTTTAATGTTTACCGCAGAGAAACCATCGCTTACGGCTATTGACATTTTACCTGAAAAATTTAATTGATTCACAGACTAAAATTGACGTTTTTAATACCAAATTTTCAACCATGAAAACCTTGAAGAAGATAACCGAAATGTTAAACCACGTACAAAGACTAGTAATTTTTGCTGATATAATGGATATCTCTATGTTCAAAATCGCATTGCATAAATAAACTGTAATAATTTATATAAAATGCCCAATAATAAAAAACAGATGCGAAATATACTACGCTAGACCAATTTTCAAGATCGAGAAAAGTCCGGAAAAGCACACAGAGGTAGGGGAAATAAAACTCCCCCTCTGGCCTCCAGCATTAGCCGCGGCCGAAGTTAATGCATAGTGTACATAGTGATTTCCAAGTATTGGTTCAGCAAGGCACTACTTAGTATATAATGACGCATTTATTGTTAAAGTTCGATCGGCGTTAAAGTTCACTGTATATCTTCTTGGTAAGAGTGAAACAGACTGTATAAAACACTTGCTGCATTTGTCTTCGAACGATCTGGCAATTGATAGTCAAAAAATCAAATCAAAGTCAAATTTCTGTATCACTGAGTCCCCGCCTTAAAGTCCCCAGCTTTTTTTTGGTGGGTAATGTATGTATTTTGAAATGCCACAAACTCTCCTTTGGGGAGATTATAACGTTTGCAAACGCCATAAAATCCTTGGAGAGATTTCAACGTTTTCAAATATTATAAAATACCGGGATCTTACGGCGTCCTTACGGAGAATTAGTGTCATTTTAAGACGTTATAGTCCCCCGACGGGGAGTTTGTGACGTTTTCGAATTGGGGAGATTATGGCGGGGAATTTAATTCGTCTCCATTCCCAGTCAGCTTGTGCAATGTACTCTCTTTAACTAGCGAGCATTCTGCTTCAGAATCGAAGGTAACTGGAAACTTCTCAACTCGTTGCATCATGATTGCTTTTGGTTCCTCCACTTTGCACAACTCAACTCGCTTATGCGTGCTAGATCCGGATTCTCCTCCTTCTTTTCCCACGTCAGCATTCTTAGGGCATTGAGTAGAGATATGCCCAGGTTCACCACACCGGTATCACGTGACGTTGGTTTTAGCGCGCTGAGATCACCCTTGATCTGATCGACGTTTGTCATTAGTAAACGACTGCTGCCTCTTCTTGCATTCCGCCTTTTTGTGCCCAACCTGGCCGCAGCTGTGGCACGTTACGTTAAAAAGCTTTGCACTCTCATTTGAGAAATTCTTTTTGTCCAGCGAAAAGACTTGCAACTAAGACTGCATATCACGTCTGGTTTTAACAGTCGCAGGCAACTTGCTGACATGGACGTTCATGATTCGCCAGATGTCCATATGACGCCATTTTGTGATGAGTGATGTCATTTTTCGGTTTGCATACATGGCAAGGCTTTCTCGAGTGTTTGGCTGGGTGTTTAGCAAATTAAAAATTGTAGCCGCCGGTGTATCCGTATTCTCAAACCACTGCTAAAACATTTGCAACAACAAATTGCTTCCATATAATGCCATAGTAACAGATCTGTGACAGCCACCGCAACGCACTCTCTTCCAGAGACTTCAGAAAGGCCAAAATTAATTTACCGCTTTGCATCGGTTTCTCGTCCACTATTATATCCACGGTCGCGGACCTTTGCCTAGCATAAGCTCCAGGTATGTCCGAGTTAAATTTTGGGAACAGGATTCCACCATTTTGCTGAGACTCCTGACGACGACTGCAGCGCTTTTGCCACCTGCAGTTCCAATAAGCAGCGAAACTGCTCCGGAAAAACTGAATGCCGGGAGTCAAATCCCACTCCTAATGTGAAAGAACTATTCCTCCCTGGGTCTGCAAGGGGTAGCCTTCGTAGCCTTCTTAGGTTAGGTAAGGTTAACGCGGATGGGCTTAACAGGGCCCTGCATAGGCCAATATGGCCCTTAGTTGTCAGGATGGGTGAGTATGAACCTGGCGATAGTTTATGAGGTTTCGAGGTCCTTAAGGATCGACGTGTTTTCCGCGAAAGCAAGTAGTTTGCCTGGCGTTCTCCTGGATGCAGCTTTTAGCGATGCCAATACCGGGGCACCTAGGTGGCTGATCCTTGCCCGTGATAGGGCGGGGATAAGATGCTCCAAGGTTTCCATTTAATCGGATTCATCGCATTTCCTGCAGTTGCCATTGATGGTGATGCCTAGCTTAACTACGTACGTCGCAGCCAGGCAGTGTCCTGTGAGGATTCCCATTAGGAGTCTGGAATTTTTCCGTGGTAGATGCATTACGCAGTGCCTGAGTTTGCTATTGCGTTCCATTGGCATGAACTTCGAGATCTTGCAGGTTGTGAAGTCCCTCCATCTTCTATTGATTTGCACGTTGGCCCGTCTCTCTAGCTCGCTTTGAAGCGTACTTAAGGAGACAGGTACGTTCTCCATTCTGTCAATCGCCAGCCCGACGCCGTTTTTTGCAAGATCTCCGCCGCCTCGTTACCATCGATGCCCTGGTGGCTGGGAACCCAGTAGATCCGGACTGATTTTGTTGTGCTGATGATATTTAGTGCCTCCCTGCTCACCAGTTCATTTTTGGAAAAGACGACTGACGAGAATGGATTTTATCGCCGCTTGGCTGTCTACGAATATGAACGTCTCGTATTGGCGACTTATACTCTGCAGGACCTCTGCTGTTTTCCTGATTGCAAAGACTTCTGCCTGGAATATGCTGCATTGGCTCGGTAGCTTATATGACAGCCTTATCACAGGGTCTGTACAATATGTGCCCGCCCCTACTCCTCCTTCCATCTTAGAGACAGCGGTATAAATGTTGAGTTGTTTATTATAGTCCTGACCGTTTTTTCAGTCGTCGCTGTAAGTTGCGCATCATATCTATGGGGTCGATTCCGAGTATGTTTTCGAGAGCTTTTGTTGGGGTAGACCTCAGAGCCCCTGATATGCAGAAGAATGCCTGCCGCTGAGTTTTCTCCATAAGGCTTTTGTACGTCCTCTTTTCCGTGGCCTGCTACCACACTAAGACTCCATACAGCAGAGTCGGACGCACCACCGATATGTAAATCCAATGCATTAGAGCGGGTGATAGACCCCATGTGCAGCTAAGCATCTTCTTGGATGCGTATAGCGCTATGGTGGCCTTTTTCACCCTCTCCATTATATTGGGTTTCCATGCTAGCTTGCTGTCCAGTACTATGCCGAGGTATTTGACTTGTTTTTTCGGGGTCAGCCTGGTTGGGTTGACTTTCGGGGGGCTCCATAGTGGTACCTTCTATCTCTTGGTAAAGAGAATGAGGTCCGTCTTGTCCGCGTTGATACTGAGTCTTAACTTCTCCGCCCACTCACATATCTCCCTGAGTGTTAATTCAATGATAGAGTTGAGAGTCGATGGACAGACTCCCGTAATAATTATTCTTATGTCGTCGGCATAAGCTGTTATTTTTGGGGCTTTCCTTTCGAATCTCTTGATTAGGTCGTCCACCACCATATTCCATAGGAGGGGCGATAGAACTACACCTTGTGGTGTGCCTCTGTGCCCCCCCTTCACAATGGGCGCGGTGCCCCAATCGGATTGTACCCGCCTAAAACTTAGAAGGATTCTTATCCAGAGGTTGATGCAAGGATGCGTGCTGGTCGCTTCTAGGCGTTCCATTATTTCTTCTGTCTTGACGTTGTTAATTGCTCCGGATATATCCAAAAATACTCCGAGAGCATATTCCTTGTAATGTAGGGCTGTCTCTATAGTGGCTACTGACGAATGCAGTGCCGTTTCTACTCCCTCTGGTGTAGGCATACTGGTTGGTCGACATTAGTCTTCCTACATAATTTCTGATGTGTAGGTCCAGCAGCTTTTCGAGTGTTTTTAGTAAAAATGAGGAAAGGCTTATTGATTTGTAATCCTTAGGGCTCATGTGGCCGCACTTTCCTGCTTTTGGCAGGAAGACAATCCGAAAGGTTCTTCATTAGATAGGGATATAGCCCGTGCTTAGACAAGCTGTGTATATTGTGGAGAGCCATGGGGTGAAATATTCCGTCTAGTCCTGGTGCTTTTATAAGCGCGAAGGAGTCTATAGCCCAGTGGATTCTTCTAAAGGCTATAAGATCAGTTGTGGGGTTTTCAATCCCAGTTGCTGGGACCTGGTGCTCATTGGCATCGGAGACCTCCGTGCATCCTGGGAAGTGTACTTGTATTAGTGCTGTTCGGGCCTCTTCGCTCCCCTCAGTCCACTGTCCGTCGTCGCGTGTAAACTGAGTCAGTACTGTACTTCCAGAGGAAGTACTTCCGGAGTCTAGCCGTTTGCGGGATGGTCTCGATATCGGAGCAGAAGCGTCTCCATGAGCTTCTTTGCGCCTTGCGTAGTTGTTGCTTGTATTCTCTAAGTAGGGTTTTGTGTTCCTCGTTGATGACATTATCTTTCGCCTGCTTGGCGATTCTTAAGAATTCCCTGAGGTTTTTTTTTTATTTCGATAAGTCCTTGTTCCACCAGGGTTCCTTGGTCCTCTTTTCAGTTCTCGATACTGGGCATGATGCATGATACGCATCCAGTAATTCCTTGGAAAAGGTCTCTGGGGACTTTTCTATGTCTTACGCGGATTTTACTACGCCCGGACATATGGTGAGTCTCGTCTTGACTGTCTTTTTAAACTTTTCCCAGTTTGTATTCCGGGGGATTCTGTAGACTGTCAGCTTTGGCGAATGTACGAATTCGTATTCGAATTGGATGTACTTGTGATCTGAGAAGGATGGTCTTTCGAGGACTCTCCATCCCGATAGCATAGTACTTTCTCCTGTGAAGAGTATTATATGTAGTACGATTTATAAAGTTTTTTTTTTTTTGAATTCACTTATTTACATTACATTACATTATACTACATTACAGAACATTTACAGGACATGCGTTGCGCATGTACCCATGTGACGGGGAAGGGCCCGCATTGTGCGGTACGGCCGCAAAGTAATGCTTCACACAGTTATAGACCGCTCAGCCCGTCCGCTCCGTTCTCCCTCTCTCCAGGGACCTAAGCGACTTCATCAGCATCGCCGAGAATTCTGCCGCCGCGTCCCATGTCCTTTGGTCCGCCAACATCAGCGGCACCAACGTGCCCACCCCGATCGGTGACCCTGCTACTGCTTCCACCGCCTCCCTCTCTTCGTCGAACCGCCGACATTCGAAGATGACGTGGTGCTCCTGAAACGACAATCGAGTGTCAAGGAGGACACCCATGTACTTAATGGCCCTCTGGGAGGTTATCGCCGCTCCAGCGACACGAATCTTGTCTCCACGACCTTTCGGCTGTAGATTAGAACCGCTTCCGTCTTATGCGCTGGTAGCTCCAGGCCCGAGCTCGAGAGCCACGATTCGATCCCTTTGATCGCCTCGTTCGCCTTCTCCTCCACTGCGGCGCGCTCTTTTGCGACTACGACCACTGCCACCTCGTCTACGAAGCCCACGACGGTGGTGTTACTGGGCACGCGGAGCCTCAGAACTCCATCGTACATGGTATTCCAGAGCAGGGGTCCCAAAACGGAGCCCTGCGGGACTCCGGCTGAGACTTCGTATGCTCTGGAACCCATGTCCGTCTCCACAGTGAGCACCCTCTCGCTGAAATAGCTCCGTACTATCCGTAGCAGGTACCCAGGGATGTTCAGGGCACCGAGGGACTCCAGCGTGCAGCTCCACTCGGCGGTTTTGAAGACGTTCCTTATGTCTAGCGTTACCTTTCCACCTCGTGCCCGCGATCGCTGATTTCGCTATCTCTTTCACCTTCTCGGTGGCGCCCAGCGTTGACCTCCCCTTCCTGAAGCCGAACTGCCTCGGAGAAAGACCGCCAGCCTACTGGATAGCAGCATTTAGCCTTACTGCTATGAGTTTTTCCAACAGTGATGTCGATGAGGCAGATTGATGGAGGAAGGCTCCCCCGGTGGCTTCCCCGGCTTGGTCAGCAGCAGCAGCTTCTGCTTCTTCCACCGCTCCGGAAAGGTCCCCTCCCTCGGGCACTTGGAGAACAAGGCCGCGTACTCCTTCGGGTGCAGGGCGATGGATAGTTTCAGTGCCCTGTTGGGAACTGCGTCCGGCCCTGGCGCCTTTTTCGGATGTACGTTCTCCCTGTCCGGGATACCTCCTCTTCCGTTACGTCGCAGGAGCCATTGGGGGTGAAGGGCTGCCGCTCCTCCCTGGGCTGTATATGTACTGGTGCTCTTCGCGGAAACAGCGTCTGCACGATGCCATCCAGAACCCTGGGGTCCGAGGGGGTGGTGCTGCCGAAGGGGTCGTTATCCGCCGCGTTGCAGAGCCGCAGCCCTTATGGCCGCCTTGAGAGCCTTCCTCGCGGCTTTATAGGCCTCGTTGAACTCGCCGATGCGCGAGGTTCCGCGCGAGCGGGACAGCTGTCTCCGGGTTCGAAGGCAGGTGATCCGTAAGTCGGCTATCCTGTCGCTCCACCAAAACACAGGCTTATAATGCCCCCGAAAAGCTCCCCTACGCCTCATCCTCCGGTCGCAGGCGTGCTCCAGGATTGCAGCAATTAGGTTCGCCGCCGCGTTTGCTCCCTCCTCCGCCTCCACTGTCATGCCACCCAGCGCGATTTCGAATGCCTGGGTACACAAGGTGTCCGGTCTGTACACCTTTGCGGGCCTCGGCGCCGGGAGCGGCTCTCTCGCGGGCTCGCCTACCGTGCACAGGATTGCTTCGTGGTCGCTCCCTGTGTACACGTCGCTGACTCTCCATTTGGCATTATGGGAAGTTGAGCTGCTTGCGAACGTGAGGTCGATGAATGACGCTGCTCCTGCTCTGACAAACGTGTGCCGCGCTCCATCGTTCAGGAGCCCGACGTCTGTTGAGGCGAATGCCTCCAGCACCACCCTACCTCGAGCATTTGTCTCGGTGAAGCCCTACTCCTAGGCCCACGCGTTAAAATCGCCTCCGACAACGACGTTGGCTCTTCCCCGCAGGTCGCAGCAGAGATCATCCAGAATCCTGCTGAATGCCTCCAGCGGTAGACTAGGCGACAGGTAGCAGCTGTATAGCCAGAAGTCGCAAACCTCTGCCCGGACGAATACATCGGCTGCCAGGATACTGGACACCTTCCGTTTCCTGTCACCGCACAGCCACAGGGCCGCCTTGCCAGTGCGGTCCTTTGCCCATTCCCCTTCATTGCTCAGCCTATATGGCTCGCTAAGGATGGCAACATCCGGTGCTACCTCCCGGACTGTCTGCAGCAGTAAATTCTGCGCAGCTCTACTGTGATTCATATTGAGCTGAATCAACTGTATGCCGTCCTCTTTGGCCATCGAGCATTGTAGGCTGATCACCGCTTTTTTCGACTCACCGTACCCGTGTCGAAGACTGCGGACCTTGACTGCGCCCTCACTGAGCTGGTACTGCTTCGTGACGGCAATGCGGATCTCGCTCTCTGTCGTGATCGCGTCCAGGTCTCGGATCTCGAAAATGCTGACCTTNATCTCGGATCTCGAAGATGCTGACCTTCGAGTCCTCCGTCAGAGCTCGCACCTCCGCTTTATCGCCAAGGACACGAGAGATGCTCTCGCGCATCGTTTCAGCACTCTCTGAGCTACCTTTGGTCACTTCCAGGAACCCTGTTGACTGCCACTCCAAGCTCCGCTAGTTGGCTGTCCTCCCTTCGCGTGATCAGAGTCAGGATCTCGCTATAAGATTTCCCGCTCGCCTCCACTATCACCGCGTCGGGGCGCGATCTACGGGTCGGCTTTTTTGTGACCACAGTACTCCACGAGCTTCCTGCTGTCACGGCATCCGCTGCCTCGGGCCCCGTGGGCTTTTTCGCGCTCCCTTGCCCCTGTTCCACCTTGCCAGGCAGTTCTCGGGTGGCTTTTCCGGCCTTCTTGGTGCCCTTTGCTGAAGCAGCGAGAGCTGTGGTCCGGACCGGTTGGGTTCGCGCCGTTCTCGGGCCCTCTTTTCGTACCCCCTCGGGTCTCTCGACCGGAACATCGGGCTGGCTTAGCCTCCTCGAGGGCTCTGTCTGGGCCGCACGATCCGTCCTCCTTTTGGTCGCCGTCTGCTGCTCCTTTGATGAAGTGGGGCCTACGTATGTGTGCTCCTCCCCCACATTTCAACAAGGCTCCTGAGTTCCTCCGGTGAAGCTGGCCTGTCGTGTGCCATGTAGGAGGAAGCTACCAGAAGGCGCTTCTCCTCGCTCTCTAGCATCACCACATTCAGGTCATCAGAGCTGTAATGAGACATAAGGTTTGTAGCATATAACGTATAAAAATTGATTATTAGTATGAGCAGATGTTAGTGTAAACTGAATTGTGAAACACGCGCTTGTTTCGGCTTATCTTCGTCGGCATTATGGGTGAGGGTCAAGGAAGGATACTCTTTTACGTGCTCACGATAGTATGCTAGTAATAAATAATTTTCGCGTGTTATAGTTTGAAAGGGAAATAATGGGAATAGCCTTTCAACTAGGCTCGAAAGAAGAAGAAGAAAAGAAAAGGGAATAGAGGGATTAGAACAGGATGGATAGGCAAATTCCTTTAGCGACATGACGGCACACTAAGATGTTTGTTAGCGGCCTTATACCCCACCCTACCATGATCACTATATTGCAGTAAAACTCCATTTTTGGTAGTGATCCCATGTGGTCGATAAAGTGATTAAACGATTTTCGTTGCTACACTTCTGTTTCCCATGATTTCCGGAATACTCAGGCTTTAGTTCGATTTCATATTATAAACATTTATTTTAAACATAATTGTAGTTTTGGTTATTTACCATATTTAAGTTTTATTTGTTTAGACTAAAAGAATTAAACGTTACTTTAATGCATTTAACTTTAATTATCAGTTCATTATCTAGTTGCGTTCTTTCCTCATTTCATTCCGCTTATTCTTATAAATTCAATGCTTATTCTTTTTTTGAATATATTTAGTAGCTCTATTTAATTTCATAATATTCAAGAGATGTGGCTGTAAAGGGGGTAGA
>VNKF01012385.1:0-15046 GCA_008044355.1 Drosophila lacteicornis
GTTGAGCCTAACGTCAACAAAAAAATTGGATTTTGTTTCGAAGAAAACTGAAATGGACAAGTGTACGTACATATACATATTATGCTAAATAGGCAAAAACAGAAGAATTCGCGTTTTTTACTTTTACAGAGGAAAGCAAAATCTTATGAATTCTTCGAAGGCTCCCAAGTGGTTGAAGGTCGAAAGCGAAAGGCCAGGGTCCAGAAGGACCAATATTATCGAAAAAGGATGGCCCTTTAAATAGATAAGGAGAAAGTTGAAGAACTTAAGAAAATTAGCACAATAATGGAAGAAAGCCACAGACTGCAAGCTGAAAGAAACGAACTTTTAAAAGATCTCATAAATAAAATGAACAACAACTAGATAATATTTATAATAGCAATATATTAATTAAAAAACAAGATATAATCATTAAACTTAAATAAGCAAAGACTGTAATACGTAATTCTTCAAACGGTAGCTTTTGACCGTCACTTCATAAAAAAATTGTGATTTGATGTATCGCCGCCTTTTCTTGAACTGCCGCAATTGCAGCACTGCACGCTGCACTCGTGGATACGTCAAAATCAAAAAATTCTAACTGAAAAACTGAATTCATTATGAATATACATATACTCCCTTTGTTTATTTTCTTCTTCTTTAAAATATTTTTAACGATATCTCAACTATCGATATATGCCAGCAGCAATCCATCAGTATCGTATAAAGGTAGCCTACTATTTGTACGCTCCATTTTTCTGATCATGATGGGAAAAATCTTTGCATCATGATTAGTAATCATGCTCGTTCAGCACAACTATCGCATGAAATCCATCACTGATCAGTTATCATGTTGTTCTGGTGAACGCACCCAATTATATGTGTACAAGAATATATTGACAATCTACTCCATGATAATATTACAGTTTGTAGGAACGGAACAAATAATATGGGTAGAGTGGTGGTGTTCCATCATTTTGACACTATGAGTCGCACTTTCCTTGGTTCGTTCCGCATAGTTTTGTTTACTTACATCTAATACATTTGCATTTCCTGTCAATAATATCTGACACAACTTGAGTTTGTAAGGACCGATTTTTCAGTAACAGGTTAACTTTTGTCAATAACGTAAATTGATTTTCGGAGTAATATAGTCAGGAGTTGTCAGTCAGATAAATAAAAATCTGATAATGGGGGCTTACATTACTCCTAAACAAAATTCACCTCAATGGCAAAAGTTAAAAGTAACATTGAAAAATCGGCCCTTAGGGCCGATGACTTTTATTATTATGGTGAATTATTTTCAAAATTAAGTAGGGCACACAAATCATGTTTTTATTTATCTGATTGGCAAATCCTGACTAGAGAAATAGCTCTAGTTTAAAATTTGTCAGTCAGATAAGCACAAACATGATTTTTGGCCCTTAGGGACGATTTTTTAATGTTAAAGCCTAATACTCACCAGCGCTAAACCCTTAGCTAGCTAAAAGGGTTTCATATTTCTAGTGTGACCGGCTTTTCGGTGCTCACCGAAAATCCATACAAAACGGCCAAACGGCCATACTGTCAGCTGTGATTCAAAATTCAAATTAAACGCGGCCAAACGAACAAATTACTAAAATTACTTAAATTATGATTTCCAAAGCCGCGGGGCCAGCTCCCGATGCCGCCGACGAGGGCGAGCTGCTCCTGGCCCTGCAGCTGCTGCTACTGCCACTGCTGGAGCGCTGCTTCAGATCCAGCTGCGGAGTGTTGACCCGAGGGCATCTTTGTGTGTCTGGTCTCTTCCGTCTGCTGCTCCACCTCCTTGTCCAGTTGGCCGCTAGTGGGTCTCTCCGCATTGTAGTCGTAGAACACCGGCGAAGTGTCGCCCTGCCCATTGTCATCGTTCGGCACATCTGCATCCACGACGACTGCTGCCACGAAAATGGCGCTTAAGTCACCGCGCCATGATCTCTATCCATGAGTTCTCCACGGATCCCGTGATTATGCATATCTAGGGCGGCTGCTGCTTGCCCAGTCGTCCCGGGCCATTACCATTCCCGTTGCCACTTACCGAGGACGGGCAGCTCTCATTCTCCTTCTTGTACTCCTCGTATGCTCTGAAGCAGCAGCATTTTGGGTTGGTAGCCAACTAAGAAGAGGATCCCAATAGGTGACCACTGTTCATGCATAATTTGTAAAATTCTGATTTTGGCCCTTTTATATTGCTCCAGCAGTGGCAGTAGCAGCAGCTGCAGCGCTAGGAGCAGTTCGTCCTCGTCGGCGGCATCGATATCATAATTTAAGTAATTTGTTCGTTTGATTTGCTTATTTTCCTGTGAAATCACATATTTTAAGACTTCATTTTGTTTTAATATATTTTATTTTTTTTATTTTATGGTCAATATTGCATATAATTGGATCTTCTTTAATTATATTGTACATAAATTAATTTTTCTCCGCTGGAAAGTCCCGGCATAGGGTTTTGTTTCCAATTGCCTGTCTCAATTTCGCAAGGGTCGCGGGGAAATATCAGATATTTCCTTCCTCTCGCGCCACCCTTGCGAAGACTCAGCCGATTTAAAATATCTAGCGCTATGTTCATTCTAGTATATTCTAGTATTTTTCTTAGCTCATCTGCGTACCGACCTTGCTAAGAGGGGCCGAAAAAGTGTATTTGTCTCTCGCTCGCACTCATTTGGTTGCTAAATTTTAGCGCTGGTGAGTACGTAGCTTAACAGGTAAACTTTGTCATTGTTATTCGGCGTAATTTAGTCGCCCAAAATCATGTTTGTGCTTAATTGACTGACAGATTTTAAGCCGACTGAGAAGAAATTACATATTTTCATTTCCAGGACAAGAAAAATGGATAAAAACTCAAAAATTCATTAAATCTTGACTTTGTCGAGTGGGGTGATTTCCTCGGCCAATTACCTACTACAGCTCTCACCGAAATAGTGAAGGCGGATGATTTTAATCAGATCGGCGCATATAAGCTAAGAGCGGAGCTCTTACAAGGCCACGACAGAATTTTAAAACTTTCTTCTCTGGAACCGCTGTCTATTTCATAGCTGTAAATATTTGCTTTCAAGTAAAATGCACCTTCTTATTGCTGAAAATTAAAAAAAAAAGCAAGCAAAAATTACCTAAATACTACACAAAATTCTACAATACCAAAAATATACTAAGTCAAACACAACAACTCGCTGTTGCGGCCCTTTCCTGTCTATTTCTAGCACATGCACAGCTTATGGGGGAAAAAGTCGATGTTGCGACTTTTTCGAGGTGTTGGTGATGCGGACCCAGTCTAAACAGAGTATAAGTCTCGCCAAATCCACTTCATCAATTGTTGTTTGTGTTTTGATATTTAACTCAGCTGTTATCGGATGGCAGATAGTGGATGGTGGATGTGCTCTGTGGGACTCGAAGTTTCACATTTGTCAAATATCCCAACTGTTTCGCCCGGATGGACTGTGTATTATATATTATAAACCTCTTGTACCCTACAGATACCGGGTTTTAGAATAACTTCACAATGTCTCTTATTTTAATATACAAGAAAAAAAATTCTTAAAAAAATGATTATCACACTTTTTTAAATATGAATAACTATATTTATCGTTTACATCTCTGTTGGAACTAAAATATGTTACTTATTAAGTAATAAAAAAATTTACTTAAGAAGTGAAATTAAATAGAAATATTTATGAATTGGTATGTTTTTAATACGCAATAATGACCAAATTAGTATAAATCGATTAGCTTTTCGCATAATATTTAACTCTTCGGAATCGTAGTCATATACCGACGTTGAGCTAGCTAAAAATATCGACTAAATGATTTAAAAAAATTAACATCTAAATGTGAATATGTTTTATAGATGTGATGTGTGAAATTAGTTCTTGTTTGTTGGTGACCTGTGTGTTGTTTTTATTGTAGGAGTCGCCGGCTCGTGGTCAGGGAGGTATTTTTAGTCCATGTTAATATATTTTAAATTAAATAAAAACATAGACTATCGTCTTCCTTTTTCCTTTTCCATCCAATATATTTCGAATACCTTGGGGTTCGTCTTCAGGAGTTTTATATCAGCATAAACCATCCTGAGTTTGGCGTTTATGTGTTCGGTTGGCCTTCCGTTAATTAATTAGTTTTTCTTTGTTGGTGACATGTGTGTTGTTTTTATTGTAGGAGTCGCCGGCTCGAGGTGAGGGGGGTATTTTTAGTCCAAGTTTTAATATGTTTCCTTTTCCATTCCATATTAAAAAACTGACATGGTCAAATAAATTGTTGCGTTTTTTGTTTCAGTTTCAACGTTTCCAAAACGTCGATAAGTTGACGTTTCTCGGCTTATGCTGGTTACGCATTACTAATTCTATAATGAACAGTGGTTAACCTCCATATAACAAAAGAAAAAATTGTCACCCCAACCACGCGCGTTGCCTTTACTAAATGTAAGTATCTTTTTGCATGTTCTTAAACCAAGAACTTATATTCAGAGTATAATATTTCATATATACATACATAAATGTTACTAATACAATCGATTCGGTTTCATATGTATGTGTATATTAAACATGTATCGAAATTTTGATGCGGCATTTCATATCTGTAAATAATCTAACAGAGTTCATAAATGCCGGGGAATCTATACTATTTCACTTATATACGATTGTGTTTTTAAAAATGATATGTCTTTAATTACTTTGGTTCGTGCAATTAAAAAATGTGTATATATTTCTATAGTCAGTATATGTATATCATAATATATGTGTTCATATGTACATTTAAAATAAAAATGCATGAATATTTTCATATATTTGTTCATATCTATATTACCGCGTATTTTGTGTAATATAATGAATATTCAACTTTTAAAAGAATGTGCATATGTTTGTATTTAAATTAAGGCAAATGTTGAAAATGTGTCTTTGAGAAAAATGTGTGTTTTTTAATTGTAAGATCCAACTGAATAGACATCTAGTCTGCAAGAAATTATTTCTAATAAATATATGATCATTTGTTTATTATATAAATTAGTGCAAAACTATACAGTGCATAGTCGGCGTTCAATGTCGATTAGCTTCCATCAGCGGTGTACGTCGACGGTCCAGAAGATATTCTCAAGAGCGCAGCTACCTAACGAAAATCTGGCAACGATCGTATATTTGTCATGAAGTACAATTAAAAATTGGGTAGGTTTATTTTCCTTAACTTATTCCTAAAATTACGAATTTGCAGCAAATGCCTTTGAGTAGGAAAGAAAACTCATTGTGGCAAGGTATATACTCTTACAGCCGATTTTCCATGAATTTATTTGGTCAGATCGGTGCCGTGGCAGATATGGGATAAAGTCCTACAATTTTAATGAATTTTTTAATATATTTCCTAGTTGAAAAAACAACGATTTGATCGGATAGATCGGTCCTGTGAGAGGAATAGAAAGTAATCTTCCAATTTCGATAAAATTTAGTTTGACTTTTGGTTGAAAGCAATACGGGATTTAGGGAGAGATACATACTTAAATCTTACAGTTTTTGAAAAAAGGGAAACTTGACTTTTACTGCGTGATATATAAGGTTTGTCAAGTAATTCTTTTCAAAAGAAAAAATGCTTTTTTTAGGTTCAACAACCACAATTATTATTCTTTTTATAGCTAGTTACGAAAAGAATATTAAAAAATAAAAGTTTAAAAATGTAATGTTCGTTTGAACTAAAATTCATTCATAGAAAATTTTCCGTTTTTCAAAGAATTATTTGACAAACAATATACAGTACAGTAGAAAAAACCAACATGTTGGCGTTAGGAGCTTAATAATTAATTTTTTGTGAATCTTATAAGTAGGAATGGTACTACATATTATTTGTTACTAAAAATACTGTATTTCAGTTTTGATTTCTTTAAAATATCTGCTAAGATATCGACTCATGTTAAAAATTGTATCATCCTTATCACTAATTCCTCAATAAACTTATTTCCTTTCTATATACTATATGTATGAAGAAATGGTTCAAATTGACGCTTATAAGTTATATGTATAATAAAAGGTTTATAGAAAAAATATAGATCAGTAGGTGAATTTTATAAAAACCAGATAGTTCAAGTGGCAGATGTGCACATAATTAGAAAATTCACTATTTCGGAAAATTTGTCAAAAGTGGTTCTAATAATCGAAACAAGGGCTATAACTTTTCAAATCCAATAAATCTAAACGAACTGGAGCTAATTTGGCACATCAGAACAACTTTTGACCATTTTATCGAAATATTGAATTTTTAACTATATGAGCTCAAAGCTAAATTTCACATTCGCAACTTTAACTATACGTTATTTTTTAAATGAGTCTACAGATCTTCTTTGTTTGATAAGTTTCTTAATATCTATATGAGTCGTAAGCCTCACATTAAACCTATTTTTTCATATAGCACACCATGCCTTGCCCAAATTCATTTACATTTTTCTCACCTCCCTGAAATATTAGGATACTCGGCCATTTTGTGGATGTGAACCACATACATAGTTGAGAACGTGTACCGTTAATTTCGTCGTATGGTGCATCATAGGATTTTTTTGATTAAGTACCTCGTTGTAAAGTTATGGTTTTTAAAGTCAATTTTTATATTTTTAGAAATCTCCGACCCTATATATATATTCTTGATCAGCCTCACCTGCCGAGTCGTTTTAGCCATGTCCGTCTGTCCGTGTTGGTAAACAGATTTCAGAGACTAAGAGCTAGAGCCACCAAATTTGGTGACAGCATTCTAATCCGTTGCACGCAGCTTTATTTTTTTATCTTTAATTTGGCCACGGACACTTCCGTCCTCGAAAATCAGAAAAATAATATGTAGTACAATTCCTAGGTATAAGATTGACCAAAAATTAATAATTAAGCTCCAAACGCCAACATTTTGATTGTTTCTATTATTTTTTCCAATTTTGTATATTAACAGTACTTAACAGGTACTTTTGAAAGAGTACTTTTTGTCGCCAAAAATTTGTTTTACTTTTAATTTACTTTGTAAATTTGTTTAACTTTGACCACATCCTAATCGCTATAGCGATTTGAAGTGAGCGCTCTTGCACTAGGATTCTCCTGCAATGTTTTTTTTTTTATTTTGCTCTTTTCTCGCAGCCACGTTTTCAAACTGGTGTACAACCGATTTGACTCAAACTTCTATAAGCTATAGTCGTAATTTTCCGCTTAAATTAAATAGATAAAAGAAATCAGTAGGCATTTTTGGACGTTTTCTGAAAATATTAGTAAAATCGGAGGATAAACATGGAAGTTATTAAGCGATAAAGTTTCTGTGTATGTTTCTTTTTATACTCGGTCCCATTCTAGGTTGGCACTAACTTATAATAAGTGCCAACCGAGAATGCATGTAACGGAAGGCAGAAGGAGAAATCTCAGACCCTATAAAGTATATCGCGTGCAGCTTATTTCGTGCTTAGGTACAACCAAACTTTAAAGTCGTGTTGTAGCACATAAACTATGAAGATGTCAACAAAATTTAAATCCAGTTTTTAAAAGTAGTATTCTAATATACACTACTGGCCAAAATAATAAGTACATAGGCATCGTGCCACTTTGTTTAGTTATTGCTCGATTTTTTTTGACTATGTGCCTGGCAATGGTTAATATACTGGAAAGTTACAGTATGGCGATTAAATAAAAAATTACAGGGGTTTACTGCGTTTTTTAATGTGGTGTTAAATGGACTTTTTGGCTTGGCAAAAATAATAAGTACACAGGTGTTATTTAAAAATTTTTAAGTATTATTTTTTTATAACTTCTTACATATTTACCAATATAGTACAAGTGATACAAACTCTTTAGATAAACCAAATCAAAATTGAACTGTTGAAGATTACCAATATGCATTATATCTTAAAAAAAAGGAAAAAGTCTTCGGGAAACGGTGAAAACCCTCAAACACTTGATATAATTGTATTCAGAATACCTTACAATAAAATGTGCTTACTGAAAAAATAAGAACCAAAGAAGACATTTTCAGAAACATCGAACAACTGCATCGTCAGTATATCATAAATTAAACCTTTCATGTCTCTCATGGCCTTTACCGCTCAAATTGGACATGAAACCTAATCTAAAAAGGTCCGTCCTACATCTTAAAATGTAGACTTACCAGAATATATATCTTAAAGAGTCCGTTACTTCAAGAAAATAAAGTTTCAGATAGTGCAAATAGTTGTGGAAAATATTTTGGGGTGCTCTAGACCAGATGGGTCGAGAGAGTGGAATATTATTTTATGGAACGCCGAAATAAAAACAAATCTGTTTAATAATGACTCCAAACGACATGTACAAAGTCCAAAAGGCAAAAAAATTGACGTCCGCTACACATAGAAGGTTCGATTCGGTTAAAAAACTAAGTTAACTGGCATTCGAACCGTTTACTGCCAAAAGATTCTTCTTTCAACAGGATAACGACATAAAACCCACTCCAAGACTGATCAATGCCTGACTTCCAGAAACAAGGTAAACGTTATAAGTTTTCGGAGTCGGTTTACGGACTTAAATCCACTTGTAAATTTATGGGGAGACTAGAAACTTTGTATTTGTGCCAAAATACGTTTTAAAATCCCCAAGTATTGTAGGAATTCTTGCAAAAAGCCGGGTATGAGATTCCAGAGGCGACTCGTCACAATCTTATTTTTAGTATGCCAAAAAGAATCAACAAATTATTTCAAAATAAGTGTTAATATACTTAATACTATCATAAGATTACTACTATTAAGAAAACGGTAGGAAAATTGTAATACGTTACGAGTTTTAGGCTTTGTAGAATTGGTGTACTTATTATTTTGGGCAGGCCAAAAACGACTATTCAACACATATTTAAGTATAGCATTGAAAAAACGCTGTAACACCCTCAAATTTTTTATTTAAATGAATCGCCATACTGTAACTTTTCAGTATATAAATAATTGGCAGGCATACAGTCAAAAAGAATCTAGGAATAACTAAACAAAGTGGCACGATGCCTATGTACTTATTATTTTGGCCAGTAGTATATATAAAAATCCTTTATTGTTTTTCAGTTCCATTCAATCAAATAAAAACACCTCTTCACGAGTGAGATTAAAGTGAATGTGCCAAATTCAACTCAAAAAATTTCTGATACCAAATTTTGTGACTATTAATAGTTATTTAAACAAAAACATTTAAAAAGTTTTTAATTATTTTCAAAATCAGCACTTAGCTGAAAAATTTAAAAAGGCAAAACAGGCAGCGTGCCGATTTTGAAACTATTTTTGTTTAAGTATTAAATATTTTTGTTTTTGTAGGGTATTTAATTTTTTTCGCCACTTTTTTTAAATTATTTTATTTGAATGCCCAACATCTGAAGAACATAAAGTCCAAATTTGACATCGATCGGAGCAAAAATAACGAAGTAATGGTTAGTTGAACGGAGGTCATTTTATGTTCGATGTATGGGCAGTCAAAACTTTAAAGCGCTTCTCTGAAAAGTGTCATTTTCAAAGCCGGTGTACACGATTACTAAAAATCTACTTGACCAATCGATTTGAAATTTTGCACACGGCTTTTGCAATTAATTCTCCAGGTATCACAGTTGTGCTTTTTTGAATTTATTTTGTATTAGATTTTTTTTTTAACAATTAAACTTTTTTTTTAGTCAAGAATTGAACTTTTGTATTCAAACTTTCATGAAAAATCGAAAAAAAAATCAAAAAAAAGAAAAGCTCCACGGTGATACTTCCAGCCAATTATTATTTAACTACTGCATATTTTGGTTTTCATATCGGACGATTCTGTGGACAGTAAGGATGTACACCGCAAATCAACTTTATTTGGAGGGGCCTCAGGAGATTCCCTATAACTCCTATACATATGCATATTATTCCATAAAACATTTTTAGAAAAATTGTCTAAGTGTTACCTTATTATATGTCATTTAAATAAATAAACTAGCTTCAGCCGTTTCGCTACAACAAATTTTTGAAATGTGGCCAGTTTTCCACCGAAATAACCCCTACATACAAAAAAATTAATTTGAATTATAAATTCTTAAATATTATATTTAGATAAATTATGTCGAGGCAAAGCTATTTTCATTTCAAAATACCTTCCAAACGACATAAAGCAAGTTTCTGTTGGCTTTTTTAGCTGTTTTCCCGCCAAACCAGCGGGAAACCAAAAAAATCGTATAACAAAAAATGTTCAGGTCGAGCTGTTTAATAAAATAAAAGTGGTTCCATGACTGTAAAACAAAAAAATCGACAGACAGACAGACCCACAGACACACAGACCCACAGACAAACAACAGGACAAACGTTTTCATTTCGGAAAGGCCGTTGAAATTTTGTTTAATGAATATCTTTTCAACGGAGTATCGGATCAGGATGATCGAGGTGTCATTCGACGCGTATTTAAAGCTAGATCACAACAACATTACATTTTGGGATTTTTTCTCCACCGGCCCCAATAGCTCCAATTTTCAAAATTTTCAATTTCGCACTTTCACTCCGATTTCTCCTAAACTAATCCGTTTTTGAAAAATCTTAGTATACAGTATCCAAAAAAAGTTAATAGTTTAAAAAATTAGCTGATATTGAGTTCAAAAAGATTCCATTAAAAAATGTTCGTCATGGATCAGAATTCACGAAATGCATTTACCAAAAGTTCTTGCACGAAATAAGCTGCGACATTGAAGAAGTCATTAGAATACTACTTTTAAAAACTGAATTTATATTTTGTTGATATCTTCTATATAGTTTATCTGCTACACGACTTTAAAGTTTGGTTGTACCTCTGCACGAAATAAGCTGCGAGCCACTGTATATTCTTGATGAGCGTCACCAGCCGAGTCTAGTTTGTCCGTGTGAAACAACAGATCTCAGAGACTATAAAAGCTAGAGTTACCAAATTTGGTGAACACATTGGAATCTGTTGCGCGCAAATCAAGTTTGTTTTAAAATTGGCCACACCCACTTCAATAAATATATAACCACTTCAATAAATATATCAACGGAAAGGTAGTGAAGAGTATAATATACAGTGGGGAGCAAAAGTGATTCCATGTTCAACATTTTCGTGTTCGAGCCCTCATAAAACCTGAACGAATGAAGTTAATCAAACAAACTTTATTTTCCTCGATTCCTTATTCAATTTAGAACAAATAGACGTAAATAGTAAAATAATATAAGTAGCAATGTAATAGTAAGAAATAAAAAACCATAACAACTCAGTTTGCAGTTTATATGAAAAAATCTAAAGAAATTCCGTATTAATATTTTGTCCAAAGACAATTCGTGTCTTTGTAATTTTTTATGTATTTTGGCATCTTTTCAACACATTTCTCAATAATTCCATTTAAAATTTGATTTCACGTCAGTTTTCACACGCATCTAAGGACCGCCTGCGTTGCATTAAACTGATTGATACCGCCCGAGATATATGATCATGATTGACCATAGGTTTTCAATCAGATTGAGGTCGGGACTTTGAGTTAATTACTCTATCAATATAAAATTTTGATTTTCCACCTATTTCTTACAAATTTTCGCAGTGTACTTAGGATACCCGTCTTGTTCAAATTTTTAAAAATTGCTTGGAAAGTATTTAAAATAGTCTTCTTTACTCATAATTCCTTCAATTTTGTACAAAGGCTCAACTTGACAAGATGTAAAGCTGTTATATTTCTTCCTCCATGCTGTACGGATTGCTCACATATTGTCTTTGAAGCTTGTTACTGGACTTACGCGAACAATACTACATCCTATTCGACTGGAAATGGTTAAACATGGATTCTTTTGACCAAATATCACATTTCCAATCTTATACTGTCTAATTTTTGTGTGTCCATGCGATTTTCAATCGAACCTTAACACCTTCCTATGAAAAAGCTGATTTATTTTTTTCCGCAATTGCGGCATTTTCAGTTCTACCCAATGGTACCGAGTTCTCCGTTGAAATTTTTGACAAAATTGATTAAATTATAAAGGGGGAAGACTATTTTAAATATTTTCCAAGCCCATTTTTAATATTTTTTGGAGCATTTGGCTTTAATGAGGGAAAATTCACTTTTCAACTAGATGGAGATCCTAAGTACACTGTGAAAATTCTTAAGAAACGGGTAGAAAACCCACATTTTATCTTGTTGGAGTGGAAAGCTGAAAGTCCCGACCTCAATTCGATTTAAAATCTGTGGTCAATCATGACCATATAACTTGGGTCGTATCAATCAGTCCAATGCAACGTAGGTGGTCCTTGGAAGCGTGTAGAACTGAAGTGCAATCAACTTCTGAATTGAATTGTTGAAAAATGGGTTGAAAAGATGCCAAAATACATACAAAATTATAAAGACACGAATTGTCTTTGGACAAAATATTAATACGGAATTTCTTTAGATTTTTTCATATAAGGTGCAAAACTGAGTACATGTCATTTGTTTTGGTTTTTTATTTATAACTATTACATTGCTTCTTATATTATTTTTCTATTTACGTCTCTTTGTTCCAAATTCAGTAAGGAATCGTGGAAAAAAAAAGTTTGTTTGATTAACTTCATTCGTTCACGTTTTATTAGGGCTCGAACACGAAAATGTTGAACATGGAATCACTTTTGCTCCCCACTGTTTATAGAGCTATACATTCTGTATGATCATCCGTTCAAGAGGTATTCCAATTTGATTTTTGATCAAGAAAGTACTTTTACTTCTCAATTTTTGAAAAAAAGATTCAAAAAACCCTTTTTTTTTATTTTTAAATAAAACCTAAAATATAATTATTATATTTGAAAAAATAACTTAGATTTTTTATTTTTATAATAAAATTTATAATAATTACGGTCCCTGACAAAAAACAAAAAGACCTCTTATTGTTGGATTTTTATAATAAAAAAAATGAACTGAGAGCAACGAGGAAAAATAACAAACCGAAGAAATGTTGCTTGCATTTGATTACTGAACTGAATGCCGAGGGGTTTCCTTTTCAGCAAGGGAAGTATTTTCCAAAAGATTTTTCAACCGATTGCCTCGAATTTGACACATCTTTATCCTTTCCTATCGCTCTTTGGAACGACCCAACTCCTTATGATGTGCTACATTGCGCTTTGTCGCCAATTGCAAAACGGGCAAAATCAAAAACGATGAGATATCCTCTTTGACCAAATTGAAGATCCTTGATAAGGTCCTCGGGTTTCTTAAATGAAATAACTTAGCGTAACATTATGCGGAAAATAAGAAAATCCACATAGATCAGATGCGCAACTAAAAAGTCTTTGCGGCATGGTCTCTTCCAATTTTCTGTCGCCGAAGCTCCTTAATAGTCAAGCATGGCTAAAGTCATTTTTGCGAAATTGTAGCGAAAAGAATTAAATGTTTACAAGTTGACATTTCAACCGCCAATCATACAGAGTTTCCAGACGGAGCTACATAAGTAGATGCTATAGTTGACGACTAACTTTATTTTATGTTCCCGTCGCAATTTAAATGTTTTATTTATTTTAAGAATTAGCTATCAATAATCAATTTTTAAAAATAAGAATTCTGCAAGGAATTACCTAAAAAAGTTGCTAAACAAACTCGTGGGTACTCTAATCTTGGAAGGTGACAACCCTTAGCAGTAAAGTCCAAATAGATGACTGAAAATGTTAAAAAAAAAACCCAGGAGTTCTGTGGCAAAATGTTTATACCCGGTACCCATAGGGTACAAGGGTATTATAAGTTTGTGCCAACCGAGAATGTATGTAACAGGCAGAAGGAGGCATCTCCGACCCCATAAAGTATATATATTCTTGATCAGTATCACCAGCCGAGTTGATTTAGCCATGTCCGTCTGTCCGNACTATAAGAGCTAGAGTTACCAAATTTGGTGACAACATTGGAATCTGTTGCACGCAGATCAAGTTTGTTTTAAAATTTGGCCACGCCCACTTTCGCCCTCAAAAATCATAAAAAACGTTAAATACGCTATACTCGTTTTTTTCGGGTAAAAGTTAATAAATACAAAAAATGAATAAAATCGGATGATAAACATGGGAGATATTAGCAATAAAGTTTGAATTTTAACACACCGCCCTAAGGCACTGCTGTTGCAAGCTGTATCCGACAGGTGGCGCATTCAAGCCTTGGCCGTGCAATATAATGGCTCCAATGAATGTATGTACAATGTATGTATGTACAATTTTAATTTGCCTTTTAGTGTGAAGCGCAAACGTTTAGGTACCGTGTATCTCACAGTCGAGCACAGTCGACCGTAGCTTTCTTACTTGTTTTTTTATCGAATTGGTTTTGAAAACATCTCAATTCCGCCAGCGGTTTCTAGAGCATCCCTGTGTATGTATGAATATAACTACCATGCAGGACCTCTCATCAACGTTTCATCAACGATTCATCAAAAAAACTTCGTTTTTGTTGATGAATCATCGATGAAATTCTATACAAAAATTTGATTAAATTAACATGGGCATGTCATAGGCTGTCGTCATTGACAAATTAATCAATGATTCATCATCCTTTCATAAACATGTTATCGATGATTCATTAACAAATGTATCAACTTTTCATCAACATTTCATCGACATTTCATCAACAATTCATCAACATTTCATCGATGATTCATCAACATAATTTTTAAAGAGAGAAATTGAGCGAAAGAGAATTGAGAGCGAGAGAGTCGGTTTTGACACGATTGAACGAGAGCGTCGGTTCGGCCAAAGCCGAAGTCGGCGCTTTGATGACAACGGCCTATTGATGACAACTGTTATTGCAGGGTAACTACTGGTCAAAATAAGTGCATAGGTATCGTCCTAAACAAAAAAGCCTCTTAACGAGGTAATATAAAAGTGACGATCGCACATTCAACTTCTAAATTTTCTAATACCAAATTTTGTGATGATTAACAGACATTTATTTAATTTGTTTAAAAATCGGCACGCTGCCTTAAATTTTCTGCCTAATTTCAATGTAAACATTATTTTAACTAAGTACCAATTTTTTTTTTTTAAAATTAATTTGTTATTAATTATTTTTTTAAATAACTATTAGGGGGGCCCCGCTTAATTAGAATTAGAATTAATTAGAATTAATAATTATAATTTAA
>VNKF01012399.1:0-20199 GCA_008044355.1 Drosophila lacteicornis
TGCAATTATTTAACATGGAATAAAGGCGGCAAAACTGCGGTTAAAGTGTGTAAACCACCTGAACAAGTTGGAGCGAAAAAAACGACGAGACTCCATAGCAATAAGAGGAAAAATGTTAAAGCCAGATTGTGGTAAATCTCAAAAATATATACATATGTGAAAGCCCTTTAAATTTACAAGTGTTGAAGGCACAGCCACTTATTTTTATTTTAAATTTATTATTTTGTATTGTAGGAACATAGTAGGAACACCATATATAAACATAACATAGAATGTAACAGAAGTGTAAACAATATATTATAAAACCATTGTACATCGATACTATCGATTAAAGTTAAAAAAAGAGATCGATAGGAGAACAAGAGAGATCTGCGATCACTACTTGTCTGAGCGGCGTTCTGGTGAAATAGATAAAATTTGTTGTGCGGAAATAAAAAGACATTAAAGCAAATATAAAGGCCTATAGTATTAATTATTTAAGGTAGAACTGTCTATGGAATAATTATGGAAAAAGTATTGTGGGCCCGTAGTTATATATCCAAGAGCATAGCCCTTATACGCATTGTCTTAAAAATATACTTATGCAGTATGTATATAGTTATAAGTATAAACTTTATACTAGAATCATTTGTCTTTGTTAATGTTGCTCAAACTGTTTCTAGCAACATTGGTCTTCATGTATCTCACAGACGGTCACACTGTTACTTTCCTACTTGTTGTAAATTAATTATGTTACAAGTTGTAGTAATATGTAGTCTACTTTTAGACGCCATTTCAATTGATTTCAAATCCACAGAGATTTCTGAGCTTGCCTTTCCACTATTTGCTTTAAGCAACGATTCAAGACTATTGCTTTTGACATGGAAAATATAGGCGGAATTGGTAGTCGTGACGCGGTGGGCGTGGCAGGAGGACGAGTGAGCTGCTATTGAGCCAAAAATGACAGCAGCCATTGCAAATTGAAAGCAGGATCCCGGAGCAGGGCAGGCGCTGGAGCAGCCAGTGAGCCTTGTTTAGACAGCGCCGCCATGGCAATTGCACACGCCAGGTGCGAGGGGCGGAAGATACGAAAGTACAGGTACGCTGGCACAGGTGAGCAGAGGGAGGAGGAGGCTGTGAGGCTGTGAGGCTGTGAGGGATACGTGGTGTCGTAGGAGTCGTAATTAGAGCGTAAAAACCAGAGCGTACGAAAAACCAAACGCGCTCGGGCAGCTACTACTATTTTTTACGGCCCTGCATTGTCTGTGCCTGTGTGTGTAAGTATATACGTATGTATGGGTGTGAGTGCTTTATGCGGAAAGAAAAATAGATAGCTAGAAAAAAAAAAAGAAGGAGCAACTGGAGGAGCAGGACCCACACACAGCCCCAGACACACCTACACTGGAACTAGAAAAGCTAAAGCAAACGAAGCGAAGTGCTGCCGAAACCGCCCCAGCCGCCCCCCCCGCTGACACATATATGATTATTTCCGAAAGGTGACAGCTATAAAAAGCAACAACAACAACTACGCACAAAAGAAGAAGGCAAGACAACAACAACAACAACAGCAACAACCAGCAGCAGCAGCAGCTACAAAAAGTGTCAGAAAAAAGTGAGACAACACTGTTGCTCTTTTCACAGCCCAGAGAGAGAGGGGTGGTGATGGGGGAGCAGTTGTGACCCGCCTACACGCAAACACTCACACACACTGGCTCACAAAAGGAGCAACTAGAATGAAACGCGTTGGTGTGACACCTTTTTTTCTGCTCCTGCTGCTGCCTTACTTGCCACTGTATCATCTTTCTTTTAATTTCATTCAGGCTCACCCCTCCGCGCAGTTTCATCTTGTACACTGGAGAAAAAAGGTAGCTATTACTTTGCTCACAAAAACCAAATTGTAACTTTAAAATGCCTTGTATTACTTTCGTCAGCCAGTGAAGTCTTAAAGTGGGTATTATTAGGTTTCTAGAGCTTGAAGATATTAAAGTACAGCTTATAATATTATATCATATTAAAAATAAGAAATGTATTACTATTATTATCACCGTGGACGGTAGTCCACGTAGTGACGATGAGCACCGAGAGTGTGGTGCCTTTGCGCAGTAATATATAGAGCTGTAGAATTAAAAGAAAATTGTAGAAAAATCTGCTACGATAGTCCGATCAGAATTATTTACATATATCTTGAATTTGTAATATATTTTTGTAAACGTTACTATTAATCGTTACAAAATTTGATCGTCACTTTTATCTCACCCCGTTAAGAAGTTTTTTTGTTTGATTCTTATTTAACTCTATATTCATAGGTCTCTCCCTAAGGTTAATTTATAAATATATTGACGTTTTGTGCCGTGTGTTTGCTGTTTTTGTATTTTTCTAGCAAATTAATTAACAACAAATGCAGAGAGGCAAAAATGCTAAATGCAAACTGCATTTATGGGCACTCCTTAAGCTCATTTAATTAATATTCATCCAACAAGTTTGTTTTCGGCCAACTGAGGCCCACTCGAAATCTGGGGGGCGAGCGGAAGCAATAGGACCGAGGGCACTCTTATGGCAATCTCGGACTTCCGCTCAATGGTTTTTGTTTTCTTTCCCGGCTCGCTTTCTGTTTGTTTCTTGTATTTTTTTTTCTGGCAGCGAAGTAAACACAAACAGGGAGAGATAGTCAAGCGGAGCAGCAAAAACGCAGCAGTTCAAGGAAGTAATTATGGTTTATCCAAAGGGACAGATAGTGGAAGACGGCCGAAGGACGAAGCTGGCTCTCCTTCTCTCTCGCTCTGGTCATAGCATCAAACTACAACTTTGTGGAGCAAATGAGAAAAAGAAACTAAATTAAAAAAGGGCGCCAAGAAGCAATCGAGGCCGGGGGTGGCTCGCAGAGGCAGCAATCATAACTGGGGCACACGGAAAAAATGATGCACGAGTGATGGTTGGAATTAGTGTTCGTTTAGTCAGATATTTGAAAAATAAATAATTAAAATTTAGGCTTTTTTGAGTTTTTAGTATCTTTTTAAGTGCTTGGACTTCTAGAGAATCCTTTTAGCAAGATCCAACAAAGACCCCTATAATGTGGCTGGAAGAAAGATAATGTTGGAGTGGAATGTTGGAAAGTCTGTTCAGCCCATGTTTAGTTTCCAGTCATCGTATGTTAAACCAACATAGTCACTGGAAATCTCCCGATCGCCGCAGCCGGCAGTTCTTTATGAAAAACGTTGAATTTAATAAATTTAGATCAAGCTAAACAATATATACGATAAAATAATGTTCTTCTTGCCTGAAAACATATTACATTTAGATTTCTTAGCTGATCCCAAGGTGCCAACATGTTCCAAGTCCTTAAAAGTGACTGTTGCTGCTGTTGATTAATTATTGCAGCATGCAAACTTCACTTCTGGTAATAATTCTGTAACTTTTTCTCCCATAAAATTTCCGGATAACCGGAAGTTGTAGCTTTGCAGCAGACACTGTGGCAACTGGGGCAGCAAAAGCGGCTGCAAAAGTGGCAGCAACAGCAAAAGCGGCAGCGATGCTAGCGACAGAGACGAATGAATCAAGTTGTTGAGGAGCGGATAGGACAGACAACATAATTGTCTTTCGGAGTCCTTCTAACTAACTAGCAAACAACAGCAGCAACAAGAACAGAGGATAGCCAGGATAACGGCGGGGAAATTAGAGGGGGAAAAGGCAGGCAGCGAGAAAAGCAACTGAAAATGACATGATGAAAAATAAATAAACAAATAAAGTTTAGTTTCCTTGGATGGGCAAAAGCAGCAGCAGCACATCAGTCGCTTTCCAGTTGCCTGGTTTATCCAGAGCATTTATCCTGGGCCAAGTGCAATTTCTTGTAGCTTCAGCTCGAGTTCAATTCCGTTTGCTTTTCGCAATTCGCTTTTTCCCCATCGCTTTGTCTTGCGTTTTGCGTTTTGTTCCCTCACTTTGATTTGCTCGCTCTTCTTTCCTCCTTCGCCGCTTTCCCCCTCCATTTTACTTTTATTTTCCCCGCACAAAAGTTTTTCGCTGGAGAGGAAAATAAATTGCAGTGCAAGGAATTTTACGCTGTTTGCCGCGAAATTGATGGGGAATTGATTTGAAAGCAAATACATAAATAGTTGCAAGTAGAAGCAGTTTTCCGTCTTTCCTCGCAAAACCCCCGACAATGGCATAAATCTTTGGGAAATCGCCGGGGACTGAGGAATTGGTTGGGAATGCGGAAAATGCGGACGTGGGAAAATGCGATTGTTGTGTTCCGACGCTTGTTGTGCTGTTGACTTCTGAGTTGACAGCGCGATATTGAGAAATTGTTGTCCTGCCCAGGATATATCTGTGGGAATTTGTTTTTCTAGTCGATTACATTAGGCACTGAGTCAGTCAGGCAGGGACACCGGCACCTGGAGCTCAAAGGAGTTTTGGGGGCGTAGATTGATTTTCAATATTGCCTAAAGGAAAGTGTTTTATTCTGGTATTTTATTTGGGTATTAAATAACTAGGTGATGTTAGAGAATAATAACGGAAACTTGCTACTACTAATGAATTTACTTTATTTTGCTTATAATAATAACCACATCCAAAACAATCATCATAGAAACTATACTATTGTATATTTTATACACGATTTCTATTCTTTTGAGTATTAAAAATGTCTTAATAAGATGCTTATTAAACTAATACTACAAAAGTATACAAATAATACCAGTCTACTACAAGTGGTAAGAAAACTCACTAACGCAACAAGCTCTAAGTTCCAGCTATCGCGATATGTTAACGAATTTTCGATGTAGGTTTCGTATACAAATAATACTCGAAAATACACAACTAAAACTATACAGGTTAAAAACTACATTGTTAAGGTCTATTCTTTATTCTCCCTGTCAAAATTTTGCGGACAGATGAAATCGTTCTGGTTCTCTACGTGTAAATGTGAGGAGCTAACTTTAGCCGCGATCCAGAGTCCCTGATTTCCGATATCCGATTTCCGATAGCTAAGTGAAGAAAAAGTAGAGCTCTACAGCAATCAAAACAACCGTCTGGTTTCGCCTTACAGCACAATTGGGTGCTTTGCAACCATAACCGATAGTTAACAGCAGTATGTTTTTCTTTCACGTCATGTTATGAGGGCAGAAAACCTATTGCTTTCCGATAAGTTTATCTGGTGACCTTTTTCGAACAGATAGACTCGTTGTGCTGATTTAAGTATATTTTTAAACTCGTTTTAAATTTAAACTCTTGTTCTTTTTTTTTGTGCAGCAACCAAAAACTCTGCCGACTTCCAACCCCTTCTCGTTCACATTTATCAATTTCTAGTTTAAGCTTCCTTAAGTTGATTTAATTTATCATTCTTCATTAATAAATTGGTGATTGTCTGTAGAGGAATGCGTCAATTCACAAGCAATCAAAACTCAAAACATTTACGGGAAAATTGACGTAGCCCAACAACAGAACAGATTTTCATTGTTGGCTGCCCTGATGTGCAGTTAGTCCTCGTTTGATGGATTTTCTTACTGCCGTGCAGTGCAGTGTGTGTGTGTGTGCGCAAGCCATTCAGGACAGTGCGCGCCATGACAGCGGCAAATCCTATTTGCACAATTGCCAATCGATGGGGTATTTATGGCCGCCTGCTATTCAGCGACGAAACGCAGCTTATCCCTTTGACATTCATTTCGCATTTCGCATGGCAGCCACTTGGCAAAATTGACTTAACTCTAGAGCAGCAACAATTTGCGGATAAAACCACTGCCTTTGCAGCTGCAGCTGCTGCGAAATGCGGAGCTGCAACCGCAATCCAAGCACCAGGACGCGTGGCTCCTTGGATTCCACTGGCATTCTCCAGGAGCTCCATACAGGCCCGGGACGCAACGAATACTTTTGCACGCTCGCAGCGGCAGGTGAACGCGGACGTGTGTGTTGTGAAATGTATTTGGGTTTTGGGTTTTGCGGTGCATATTTACTTGGGGTAGGGGTACTCACCGACTCAATGGCCTTCTCCAGCCGGAAGATCTCCTCCTGGAGCAGGTGCAGGGTTCCGGTCTTGCCGCGGTGCCGGGCAAAAGCGGCGGCACAGGCGCTGTGGATGCTGTTCACCCAGTTCTCCAGCTCCACCTGCGGGACGAGAGGAAGGTAGTTAGGGCAGGAGGAACAAATTGTAACAAATTGCAGGCCAAATGCACCGCAAGCAATTTGACGTGACTCCCCAGCGCCAAACGTCGAACTTGTCCCCCATTTCCATCCTCATCTCCGCATCTCCGCATCTGCTCATCCGCTCATCGCTGGCTATCAGTTATGCAAATTTAATGACAAATCACGTTGGGCCACAGCGAGAGTTGGCAACCTGACAGCCAGGGCAAGAGCAGGAGGTGGTGGACTCCGGAGGATGCGGAGGCGCATCCTGAACGTATGCCTTTGAGACATGTAACAGTTTAGGGCTGCCACAAGGATGCCGCTGCTGCTGGTGGCGCTGCAGCTGTTCAAGGCAATCTGCCAGTTGGCAGTCAGTCAACGCCACCTCAATCATGGCTCGCACTTTAGGCCGCCCCCCGGCTACCTCTATTTTTTCTCTCAATCTCGCTCACTCTCCCTGCTTTTTGCGGGTTGCGTCAGTCAGCGCCTTGCCAGCGTCCTCGTCCATGTCCATGTCCTCGTCCTCGTCACCATCATCGTCATAGTCATAGTCATCGTCATCGTCATCGTCCTCGTCCTGTATCTGCATCTGTTCACACTTGCAGAAATATGACGCGGACTCGGCTTTAAAAATGTCCTTGTTCACACTCTGGCAGTTTGGTTTTTGTACGCTTTTCGTTTAATAAATCTATTTAAAGGAAAATGTTTAATGATTAAATAATACAACAAACTGTATAAGAGTTTACGACTTCCATAGAACATTAAATTTTGGAAATGGCATACCATTAGACAGAGTTTTCTGAAAATTTAAATGAAATATACCTCCTCTTGAACATTAATCTCTGCTGGCACTCGTAAGAGTTTTAAATAGCCTTTATTTTATGTAATATTTCATAAATCCCTGGACTGGACAATTCTTCGAGTGCATGCATCTGTATCTGCGGTTTCTTTATGGCATACATTTCAGCCCATTCCTCTCTCTTGGCTTGGCTTGGCTTGGCTGGCGATTATGAGCAGCGAACGGACAGAGACGGACTCGGAGCCGCGAGCGCTGAACCCGCCAGCTCGCATATCCTTGCATATCCTTGTGCAAACAAATTTGCGCTGCCATCTTTCTATGCGGCGACTTCGGACGCGGCAAGGCCAGGTTTTCACAGCCTCCTTGAAGGACTTCCCTTGGATATTGACTGCTCGAAATGAGGGCGAGCATAGCCCGGGGCCTCGTCATCACTCTCATTCCGAGAATACACTTCCCTCCCCTCCATTACCGGGACACACGCACACGCACACGCAGTAATAAAGATACTCACCTGACAGGGCGCCTGGAAGAGATAGGCATCGCCGAACGCCGTGCTCAGACAGAAGATGTAGTCGCGCTTGGGATGCTCGGGTATCGGTTGCATAATTGCACCGTCCACGATAATCAAGTGCTTGGGCGCCGCCTCCACGCTCCGGCCCTCGCGGGAGTCGCAGGGATAGAAGAGCAGCGTGGTGCCCTTAAGGCACACCCAGTAGCCCTTCCAGCCCCGCTTCCTGGCCAGCTCGATCTGGTGCTTCTTGCGTAGTAACCATTTCTTTACCGATAGGAAGCTGCAAGCAAGCAATTCAGTTAGTTTGAGGAGAGTTTAATGGGGAAATGGGAGTGGGAGTGGGAGCAGGAGCACACGTAATCCCTGGGAGAACTTCAGCAGCTTCCCCATCAACCCATTAACCTTCGGGGCTAATCAGTATACGGGAATGGTTTGGGGCCAGGTTCTGCGTACATAAGTCTTCAAGCGGTTTATCATAACAGTCAGGGAAGGCTATCTGCAAGGAGCCGAAATGGGGAATACCCTGCCTTCTATTCCTGTTAATGTTAGTGACAGGTTTGATAAAAATATGAGCTCTGATGAGCTTAAATTTCAAATATATTTGTTATACACTCACAACTCTTCTTTAAGGTTAATAATAAGTGTGGGATTAGGGTAATTCAGACATGTAGATGATCTATTATCTCAGTAACATTGACATTAACAGAAGCACCGCCAGTTTACAGTATATTGCTCTCCTTAAGTATATTTAGTATATTTAGTATATTTTTTGAAACCAATCGTTCATCGAAATCATTCGATAGTATCGTAACTTTACAGCGCCTAAAAGATATCGAAATCGCAGAAGTTTCCAGAGAGTCGAAAATCCAAAGTCGGTGTTCAATTAAAGATAAACAATAACTAATTAAATAGTTAACGCTATCTGTTAAATAACTCTAAACAATAACCCAAACAAAAGATACACCTAATTTGTTACCCTACATAAGTATGATCGGATTTAATGAAAGGGGGCTTGAGTGTATCCAAACCCAAAGGAGCAACTTGCGGACAGCCACGTTCACAGGGACATTATTATATTGAACTAGCTGCTAAGGCAAATCAAGATTAAATAAAAGTTATGGGCTTACAATAATCTTCCCCGCACTCTGATACCCTCTACGTTAGACGGACACGGACATACTCGTAATAATGTTAATCCCCCGACACTGCTTTCTCCACCTCTGGCGGCCACCTTAATCACTGGGAAATTATGTGCCCCGAGGCGTCCCCGTGGACCCACACTCCAGTCTGTTATTTATGATGACTTGTTGGACGTGAGCCGGTTCGGGCGCAATCCCCCATTTCTGGCTGCCAGATTACATCCAGCGGAGGCATAAATTCCCGGGGATCAGGGAGGAAGGAGTACACACTCACCCAGCTTTGCGAACAGCTCCCGTGCAGTTGAAGGAGGATGCAGCGGTGCCAGTGGCCTTTGCTTTATATGGTGACGCCATGACACTTTCCCCATCATCTTCATCCGAAACGGCGGTAGTTAGGCTCATTCGATCATCGTCCGAAATCTGCAAGAGGTGGTTAAAGAATGGAGAATGGTTCAGAATCAAGAATGTGGGCAAGCAATTTAATTAAGAGACGCCTCCTGGCAACACGTACCACGTACGGGGTTTCGCTTGCCGGCGCGGCGATAAAATTCAATAAATCGAAGGGAAAATAATTGAAATAATTAAGTCATAATTAGCAGAGAGCTGGCGGGAACGGGGAGCCCCCGGTAAGCCCCGAGAACGAAGCCATTTGAAACCAATAATGGCCAGGTTGCTGCTCTGCCTCGGTTGCTGGTTGCTGGTTGCTGGTTGCTGTTGTCAGTGCCGACAGCAACATTTGTTACGTATGTCGTCGATAAAGCAATTTTTCTTCTCTTTTTGCCTGCAGTTCCAGGCGGGGCAACGGACGAAGGACTCAGGACGAAAGGACGACAGGACGACAGGAGGACAGATAGAGATAGGACAGGCCCAGACAACAATTGACAAAATGGCTGAGGGAGAATCAGTGGGAGAAGGGAAATAAATGGCGAAAGGCAAACTGTTACTTGGCAATGTTATTTCATCAAAAGCCGGTGCTCGCTTGCTCGCCTCGCTCACTAACTGACTCACTGACTCACTGACTGTTTGGCCAGCGCCCAGCTTCCTTCCTCTCAGCAATTTCGTTCTCGCCAAGGGACCAGGGACCCGGGACCCGGGAAGGAGGAGCATTCCATGTGGGAATTCAAGCCAAGACCAAAGTCGATGGCTCTGTTCGGGCTACGTGTCCCGCGTGGCAATAAAAATTGGTTTGCCCATTCATTCGTTTCAATCGAGGTGGGCGTGGCCGGAGAGCCTGGCCCAACTGTCGCTCACTTGCTTTTCATGCCATTTTTATTTGAGTTCCCAAGGAAATCAATTTACAATGTGTTTATTCGTTTCGTCTCCTGGTCCTTTCGACCGACTCCCCCTCGGTTACTACGATACTTCAGCCTGTCAGTCGCTCAAGAGCACCCAAAAAAAAGAAAAGAAAAAAAGGCAAAAACACACCCCTTCTCCTGTACGTTTTGGCAATTTTCAAACATTTTTGCTCATATGCATGTTTTACAAGTTATTTATTTGACTGCCTCCTTGCCTCCTTGCCTCCTAGCCGGCGTGGCACAGCGTGATGTTTGCTCACGGGAGAGGACTGGATGAAGAGGCAATAAAGGGGAGTCCCACCCGTGGCGGACGAGCTCTTTCGCATCCGTCTTTTGCCAGCCGGGGTCATGTGTACTTAACCCACAAGCGTGCAGGAGGCGGGGATGGAGCAGCGACCAAGTTTAATCAAATTTTATATTAATCGAAGAGCAGTGCAAAGGCATGCAAATAACCAGAAGAGCAGAGCCCGCCCGACCTGAGACGTGGCTTGCTTAGCGACTGGGGTCCAGGGCTCAGATCAAAGCGGTTACCAGCGGATGGTTACCCAGATGGGGGCCAACCAATCGATATCTGTGCGTGTCACTTTAAGTGGCTCCCGGAGTCGTGGAGAATTTAAAAGCAAAGAAAGAAAAGGGAGGACTTCAGAAACACTCCCGCAGCAGGAGCAACAACCTGAAGCAGAAGCTGATGCTGATGCTGACGCTGAATCTGAATCTGAATCCGAAACTCGTCCAACGAAATGAAATAGTTTCCGCTTGCTCAATGAAGTTTCCCATGAAATCATCAAGCCAAGCGGAAGCTGTCGAGCGGAACTGTTCAACTGTTGCAGGAAGTGAGAGAGGAGGCCCAGGACTCCGAACTCGAACTCGAACCATTTACATTGAAGTTTAAAGGGACTTGACCCAGTGGAAAATCAGTGGGAAATCTAATCAAATTTGTGATTTAAAGGGGTGCTCCGGAATTAGGTACACCCTTTTACAGAAGATTACTACGCATTTGCCATTCCGGCCCCCCGAGAGTCCAAGGAGTTTGTCAAATGATTCATGAATTTTTAATTGGCCCAAAAGTGGGCAGCCGACTGCCGACTGCTGGCTTCTGGCTGTTTCTTGAATTTCATCATCGGGCCATCAGGGCCCCGAAACTGACAATGGGATTTCACTAGTCCTGGGGGCGTCCGCCACCCACTTCATCCGGTGTCCTAGCAAAACTCGCACGAATGGCTGAAAACGTTCACATGGGTAAGCCTAAATGGGCAACCCAAAACACGAACACGAATGCGAACACGGCCAAACAACAATCACACAAAAGATTAAATGCCAGCCAGTCGGTCCTTGCAGGACCCGGCACCTGCCACGCCCACCTGATTACTTTGGGGCCTAATACGCCATATCTCAGCATCGGTGCAAAATCAAAATTCAATTTACGCACAGACGAACCCGAGCCCGCCCACTTAGGCGCAGTGATGGGCCCCTCTATATATGTACGAGTATATCCCTCGTCCTTTTCCCCATCCCCCCGTCTCATCTTTATCCCTGCACATATATCCCTATCCTCACCGGTGAGCCAGGTGCTTTCGTTAAGATTTCTAATCAAGAATTGATTGTGATCCCTCGATGCGGCTGTCGTTCACGTTTCAGCCATAATTATCAATGACTTTTGAATGTCAAATGTGGACGAGATGAGCTTGGGAGCTGGGAGGAGGCCATGTCATTGGCACTGCCATTGTCACCTCCCAACCCCAATCCCAATCCCGAGAGCCGCCAGCCCCCTCTTTCTTGCGTGTTGATGGGCGAAAATCTTTTCATATGTCGCTGTCAAAAATTACAATATTTGATAGAGTGTTTATGCAGGGAGCTTGGTGCTTCGGGAGGGAGGTTTTCCCCTCCTGAACACAGGCCAGGGGTGAAGGTTAACCTTGCCTGAGAACTGGGAACTGGGAACTGGGAAAAAGTTATTCGGTATCTGTGGCACGTTCATGGCATTGCTGCGATTAAGTGAGGCATTAAAGAAGTTCTCGGCAAAAATTGTTAGCCAAACGAAATTGATTCAAAGACGAAATCTGCAATGGATTGCAGGCAGGGGTAAGCCAGACGACAGGTGAGAGATAGGTGAGACTGCCGACGAGAGAGCTGACTTGTAAAGTTTCCTTTTTTTTCCCTATCCTCGCACAGCCAAATTGCTGCATTGCAATGCGAAAATCAATTTGGAATTATCCCTCAGCTCATTTCATTTGTCGGTTCACGACGGCTTGGGCTTGGGCTTGGGTGAGCTAACCTGCAATGTCATTCCGATTTGATTAAATATTCCTGGCAGAGAGCTGAGTTCCCACCTAATTGGCTGAAGGTGAAACTGTTTAGCATTGAATCAATCAAAATTAACAAGCAACCGAGGCAACCTTGGGAATGGGAATTGGAAAGGGACTGGGACTGGTGTGCCGTAATCTCGTAGAGCAGAACGAAAACTCGGGGATGTGAGCTCCATTTACGTATTCAGATCATGTGAGGACGTAACAAGCGTTAATTAGAGCGGGAGGAAAGCGAAGGAATCAGGCAAAGAAAAGAAGTTCCAGCTGGAAAGCTCTTAATTTGAGGAATTCGTGACAGACCAGGCTTGGATAAAAGTTAATTCAAGGAGCAAGAGGACCTTTATTGCAGCAATGATTAAAGTTAAATTAAGAGGGAATATTTTAAGGGAAACGCTTCTAGTGCACGAATATCTGTGCAGCTTTAATCCCTCACTGGAAATCCATCCCTTGGGCCCCTGATCAGGCCATTAATTAATATGCAGTTCCATTCAGTTGATAAGCCAACTAATCTCCCTTCGGATCCGGCCCTCGAGCTCACTCATTTGAATATGTATACTGTAGATGCAGATACTTTTTCGCTTTGTACGAGTGCGAGAGTATCCTTGTGTCCTTCTTGATTCAAATTCAAGCACCGGCATGTATGTGCACGTAAAACCCTTGGCCAATGTATTTATTTGCCTGTTAAGTTAGCCGAACGAAGCTACATAGATGCAAAGCAAACAGACAGGTCCTGCGCCGGACGGAGTCCTGGTGCTTTATCTACCTATTTTAGTTGCCATCTGCACTGGATTTCCAGTCGGGCCACGCCCACGAGACGCCTTTCACACTTTTCCATTCGGCTTTTCCGGACAAATGGCCTTTTATCACTTTGAAGCCGTTTGATTCATGCGTATTGCAATCAATGCCATTCATTACCGAAAAACTAAATACAAGTACCAGCTGCCGCCCCCGATTTCCCCATCTCCCCCTTGATTTTCTGTGTGTTAAGAGCTTTCCTCGGATGGCAGCAGCGGGGCGGGGGCTAATGCTCTAATTTATTGCTCCTTTGTGGAAAGCGGAGCCAGAAAAGGAGCCGGGCCGAGCAGCTGCTCGAGCGTGAAAAGGATGCTTTGGCTTTGATCAACGTTTTGTTAGGCGGCCCAAAATGAATTTGTTCCAGACAGACAATACACTTAACTGGAGGCCCCTCTCCTGTCTGCCCTGTCTCCCCTGTCTCCCCTGTCCATTACGGCGACATTTTCTCACGCGATTTTCATTCATTTCCCGGGCGGGGAGCAAAAGTTCAAAGCACGCCGAGGAACGGAACAAGTGTATATACCAGCTCAGACGAGTGGATAGAGTACGAGTTACTCCTCGAAAAGCCATGGGATTACAAATAATGTGTGCGCTAAATGAGCAGCAGGGTTGGCTGTTCTTTTTATTTCTTAAAAAAAAGTGCATCAAAAACAAAAGAAAGAAATTGTTTGAATCTTTTGAATCATGATATTTGGACTCAGATTTCAACTGATGCGGCTTTATTTCGGTTTCAAATTATATAAATAAATACTATACTGTAAATAGGAAAAATAAATTCAAATTTAATTCGATATCCATGTATGTATATCCCTTGTTGATGGTATTATAATTTTAGTCAGAAGATTGTACCTCGCTTAACGGCCTAGATAGGTTCTCCGAACCTTAATCGCAAAGCGAAAAGCCGTATAATGTACACCCAGCAAAATTAAATACTAATGCCAAAGTAACGCATTACCTAAAATCGCAAAAATGGCGAATAATAGACTTTTTGCCTATTTTTCAGGAATGTACAGACTTCATTTTTAAGTGATTATTTCCTAAAAACAAGTCTATTATTCCTATACATTTAAACACATGGTTTGTATTAATTCGAAAATAGTATTAATTATAGTTTAACAAAAATATATATTTATTCATTCAATATTGCTTAAATTTAAGCGTTAAGCTTTGGGCCATTTTAGGGCACGGATGACCTTAATGTTAAGCCATCTTAAGATATTTTTAAGGACACCAATTACCTAAAAGCCATGTCCATCTATTACCCATGTTTTAGGCGCACTTTTAAAGTAATTTTTGTTAAAACTTCAAGTAATTTTTACGATTTTTAGGTACTTTTTTCTGTGTGTAGTTGTGATACGTTATAGCGAACAATTTTAGGCCGTAAATCGAAAACGTAAAGCAATAGCAGAGGCCCGTTATATCGAAATGCCGAGTAAGAAGCTATGCGAGTTTCCCAAGCGTCTTCTTTTGATTACTGGTAATATTTAAAATGGATTCAGACGGATCTGAGGGCTATATTATAAAGCTGTCGTATAGGAAAATAAAAGGAACTTGGGATGACTTTGTTAATATTTATATATTTAAGCTATACGCATATAACTTATTAAGTGACATTTTCAATTTTATTAATATCGAAAGACTATAGCTATAGACAGAGAGCTGCCATTTTCAATGACTGGGTCGAGTTGCAAACTGAAAAGGGCAGACAAACTTCGGTTTCTCAAAGTAAGTTTATATTTAATTATAATAAATTATTAATAAAATTCCACAAAAAGTCAGATTAGTTCCTGCTCCTGAAACTCTTATGATTACGATAGATTTGCCGTATTAAGAAACCCGTAAGGGACCGATTTTCCTACCTTGCGAAGGAACATTTCGTTGCACTGCTTGGCGGTGCTGCGCCAATGGCGATGGCGATAGCGGGAGTTGCCCAGCTTCAGGGTGCCCTGAAGGTCGGCGGCCTCCTCGACCACCCGACGGATGCACTGGTAGCGCAGGCGGTTGCACCTATGGATGGGCTGCATGGGGACCACCCCGTGCTCTGGCTCCGACTCGGCGCCGGAGCGCACCTGGTCCTCGTCGTCGTCCACCCAGGCGCTCAGCACTCCCTCCACGAAGTTGTACAGCATCTGAATGTTGGCCTTCATCGGCGCCGAGCCGGAGGGCACCTGGGCCTCCGTCTTGATGAGCTTCCGGTTCTGGCACACCTCCCGCAGCAGATTCTCGCCAAAGTGCACGGTTTTGTGGCGCCTCCGACGCGAGTTGAGCGAGGCAGCCGAGGCGGACTTCATCAGCTTCCCGTTCGCGTGGTGCACATAGGCGGGCAGTGGTTGCACTAGCGTGGTCGTGGGCTCCAGCCAGGCCAGCCCTCCTCCTCCTAGTCCTCCACCTAGTCCTCCGCCAGCTCCAGTTCCGTTTCCTCCGCCAGAGCTGGCTGAGTCGCCGCGCTGCAGCGTGTTCGGCTGTGAGTTGCTGCGGTAGTGGTGATGCTGGTGCTGGTGCTGATGCTGGTACGGATGCGGACGCGGGGGCGAGGGCAGTGGCTGCATCTCCAGGTCCAGGTCCAGCGGCGCCGGCTCGATGTCGTCCAGGGTCGTCGGAGGCTGGGCCAGCTGGGTGCGCAGCCGGTTGAAGTCGGCGGCGCAGCGAGGCAGTGAGTTGCACTTGGCGGCGTTGAGGCATTTGCGATTCCGGCAGCTAAGGAGCGGTGCACACGACCGGCAGTCGTGACAGATGACCAGGCGGCGCTCCGGCCCAGCCGATCCCAGAACTCCTACTCCTCCTCCTCCTCCTCCCGAAGAAGGAGGCGGCGGCGGCGGAGGCGGCGTGGCCGTTGTGGAGGGTGTCGTTGGCACATCGGAGCCCATGCCCATGGGCACGGCATGCAGCTGGACCTGGGCCAGCTGCTGGTGCCGCGCCAGGTTCACCGAGCTCACCGACGAGGTGAGGCACTGCCGCGCCTGGCACTCCTGGTACCTGCAGTGCGGATCCGTGCAGATGGGCAGCAGTGGACAGTCGGGATCCGTGCAGGGGCCCGGCGACGGCGACCTGGGCGCTCGCTCCGCACTCGAGGACTTGCGCTTGTAGCCACCGGATCGCTGGGCGGACATGTCGGAGACCGTGGCGGATCTCTGGGTCTGGTGGCGGCGCGACCTCTCCTTCTTCACGCCTCCGCCTCCTCCTCCTCCTCCTCCTCCTCCTCCTCCAGCTTCCTTGCTGGCCTTGGGCACGTACTGATACCGCTCCTTGTGCGGCTTCGCGTACAGCCGCTCCAGGTGGGCGGTGGAGGCCGTTCCTCCTCCGCTGCCGACCACCTCGCTGGCCGAATGACGCAGCCTGCGCTCCCGGGAGCGCTCTTCCCGCCGCTGGCACAGTGGCGTGTGCGAGAGCGCGCTGGGCACCGCATAGCCACTGGGAACGGAGGGAGGCGGAGGCTGCTTGCCCAGGGACTGCAGCTTGTGCAGCGGATAGGCTATCCAGTCGGCGGTCAGCTGCTGCTGCTCCTCCTCGCTGGCGGCTCCACTGTGGCCCAGCGAGTGCCGCTTGCGATGGCCAACTGTGGCCCTGGACTGGCCATCCTGGGCATCCTCCTGGGAGTTGGAACGCGGCTGGGCATCGCCTCCGCTGCCGTTGCGGCGATGATGCGATCGCCGCGGCTTGCCGCGCTCCGCTCCGCCGCCGCTCACCTGCATCTTGGTGAGCCACTCCACGATGTCCGTCTTGAGCAGCGAGAACTCGCAGGGTCCGGAGCTCTGGCGCGACAGCGGCTTCTTGAGCAGCTCCGACAGGGCCTTGGCATAGGCGGAGGAGCCCACTCCCTTGCCTCCGGCATCCGAGGGCAGGCGATCTCGATCGCGCTCCTTTTTGCGTGGCAGCTGGTCCAGCAGCCAGTCGGGCAGCTCGTCCTTGAGGACCGTGATCTCGCTGGGTCCCGACGAGGTGCGCACAGGCTGGGAGGGGCTGGCCGTCTTCTGGAGCTTCAGCCACTCCATGGTCTCGTCCCGCACCTGGCCACCCTCGGCGGAGCGGGCGGAGTGACGCTGCTGTGCCTTCCGGTCGAACCACTCCAGCTGCTCGGGGGCCTGGCGGAGGGCGCTCTTGGGCATGGTGGCCACTTCCTCGGCGCTCTTCTGTCGCCGCGGCGGCAGCTGGGGCCGCTGCTCGATCCGGACATGCCCGTGCTGGGCTCCTGGGGGCTCCGCCAGGCGGACGGATCCCTTCCGGCGGATGCACTTCTGCTCCATGGTCTCCTCGTCGCGGGCCCGTACTCGCCGCGTGATCTCGAAGATGTCGCCGTTGATCTGGTGATAGAACTTCTCCACCTCCACGCCGCGATCGAACTCCTCCTTGACTGTGGGCTTCCCGTGGGTCCTGGAGGGCGGGCGTGGCGGCGGAGGCGCCTCCTCCAGCCTCGCCTTCTTCTTGTCATCGCTCTCGTCGGAGGAGGCGTTCAGCAGGGCTCCGGAGCCGGCTGCCCCGCCATCCACCACCCAGCTTATCGAGCGTTCACCACTCGTTGCTCCTCCCGATCCTCCCTTCTGCAGCAAGCGATCCAGGCTGCCGTGGTGGGTTTTAATGGTGGGCCCCACCAGGCTGCCATCGGCAGCTGCTTCTCCCAAGGACTGCAGCCGGCACTGGGCATTGCAGATGCAGACACCGGGACGCTTCTTGCTGCCAAAGCGGAACAGCTGGCTGGCCAGCTGGGAGACATTCTCGCCCAGACCCAGGCCCAGCCCACCACCGCCTCCGCCCCCGCCCCCGCCCCCGCCAGCGGCGGCTCCACCCGCATCCCTTCCCGAGGCCGTTGTTGCCGATGTCAGGCGTCCTCCTGGATGCGCCACGGGTGTGATGTCGACGATCACGCAACAGCAGTGCAGCGAGAAGGACTTTTTGGGATCGCCGTCGCTGCTGCAGTCGCCCGGTGGCCCGCCAGCACTTCCGTTTCCGCTGCCGCCTCCGCCTCCGCCTCCGCTTCCGTTAACTCCTCCTCCTCCCCCGGTGCCTCCAGCTCCCTTGACGACCTGGTGGCCCCCACTGACGACAGCTGGCGGTGGCCCGCCGACCGCACTGTGACTGCCGCTGTGATCGCCGCTGTGATCGCCGCGCTCGCTGCTGTTGCCTTGTTGGGCGGCCAGAATGAATCACAGCGGCGGCGGCGACGGCGACGTGGTCGTTGTCCTGTTCCTGCTCCTCCTCCTTCTCCTTGTCGTGCTCCTCCACCACCACCTAGGCGTCCTTGGGCTCCGCTGCGTCCTTGCACTCCTGCGCTCAGTGGGCCATGCATCGGCGTTAGTCCGCCATTTATTTATGCACTTTAGCCTCAACTATTTAGCGGTGATTATTATTCATTTGATTAATTAAACTAAAAGCTCATTTTGCGGCACAGTCATTTATTACAGCCAGCCAGTCAGGATGCAGGGTGGCCTGTTATTTTAGCTGCGTTGCTCTGCCAATTTATCTCACACGCGTCGCACACATTTATCTATAATTAATTATTTTTACTTGTTGCCAGCAAAGCGAGGGGCAAAAAAGAAATCACTTGGCTGCGCCGCAGTCTGTGTGCTGTGTGCTGTGTCGTGTCCTGTACTGTGTTGTGTTGTGTATTTATTCGAGGATTTATTTAATTATATTTGTTTTGCTCTATAAATCACAAAGCAGTTTGCCCGCAACTCCCCTCCTCGCCCCTCGTTGGCCCAATTTAAATTGTATTCAGCTTAAAGTGTTGCCGAATTTACTGCCTGAGTTGCGATACCTAAGCTTTTGGCCTAATCGCATTTGCTAGCTAAACACATGTACAGCGCGTTTCATAATGCCATTCATAATACTTTGTGTGCTCCTTAAAAAGTAAAACATTCTACAAATAGCATAGTTAATCTCTTTGAAAGTAAAGCAAGTCAATTAAGAATTGGAACGGCCTTTGACCTGGTTATTAATTAAACTTAGCTTTTAAATGAAATAAATATAAAGAGAATTATTTATTGACTATGAAGTGTACGGGAAATTTACTATTTAAAAATTGAATAAATATTCAGTGATTGCCTCTGGATATATAAAGCAAGTAGCGCCCTTAGATTAATAAGGGCCTCAGATAAATAATAAAAAAAACCTTGATTTAGTTACTTATTAGTCATAAAATTTAAAAGGATCTTTAAAATTTCAGAAGTAATCACCATATTTTTCTACATTAAACCTTATAAGGTATTAATAATAAAATCGGAAGTTACTAATTAGTTATTAGTTATCTAATCCCTTTTTTTCAAGTATTTATTTATTTATTTATCTAATGCTAACAAATAGTATTAAACTAAGAGCTAACAGTGGTTTTTGGAGCCATAGCAGCTTAGGCCTTCGGCTCGGGGCTTAAGTTGTGGGTTTACTGGGAGACTATATACATATTTACAAGATACTTAGATTCTAATTGTATTTATAGGATTATACTATTTAAGTGATTCTTAGATTCTAATTGTATTTGTTTATTTATATTTTGTGTATTATTTTTGAGCTTTTTAAGAACTGTATGATGTTGTGGGAGTTTGAGGTTGTGGGATTGGCTATTGTGGTGATGGGGTTAGGGTTGTGGAGGAATAGGGATCTTTGCATGGTAAGGGCGGGGCAAGTGCAAATAATGTGCTGTACATCTACTGGTCCATTGTTGCACAATGGGCACAGGTTTGATTTTGTTCTGTCGAGGTAGTGGGCGTTTGTAAGGAATGTATGGCCAAGTCTGAGACGGTTGATAGCAATTTGTTCTCTTCTGTTTAGGGAAGAATTATTGATAGGGAGGCTGGAGGTTGACGATTTAATTATTTCTTGGTACCAACTGGAGGTGCTAAGATTAGATTGTTTTTCTAGCTTTATTGATTTTAGGAAATGGGATATGTCGTTTGGGTTTATGTTTGCGGTGTAGATTAGGGGGAATTTGGCAGCAAGTTTGGCTGTATTGTCAGCGTTCTCGTTGCCAATTATTCCCATGTGGCTAGGGATCCAAATAAGTTTTATTTTTGGGAAGTGTTGGGTGATCATATTCCTAATGTAGGTCGGGTAGTAGGAGTGGTTGTTGTGGTTTATAATAGCGGATACAGAGGAAAGGGAGTCGGTGCAGATGGCGTGTTTGCCTGGCAATTTGGTGCAGATTAGAATGGCGTTCTGGATTGCTATGATCTCGCTCGATAGTACTGAGGAGTAGGCCGGTAGGAGTCCAGTTTTTATTGTTTCGCATTCGGTAGTTATGCTGAAGGTGGTAATTCCGCCGGCTTTG
>VNKF01012400.1:0-75906 GCA_008044355.1 Drosophila lacteicornis
AACCCACAAAGGACATTTTAATGCCATTTTTATCTGCAACGCCTGGGAAGCCATAGCCGCCGAATTGCACAAAGATGGTAGCTTTTATTGCCATCGCGGCATAATACATAACTATTACGCCCACGTCTAACCCGTCTGAACTCATTTTTTCACTTTATAAAGTTTTTTGTGTGCTTTTAATTTGTTTGTTTACATAAAACAGCTGGAAATACAAGGCAGTGTGACCGATTTGGACCAATTTTTACCGATTCCGGCCATTTTCTTTATTTTTCTTGGCCACACTGGTTCCCGAACGAAATATATAGCAATTTCGCTCACGAAATTCCGTAAGCGGTTTTCGTTTATCTTAGTACTAGGCTTAACAGTACAAAGCTGAGAAGAAGAAGAGAAAGAATAACAGTTGATGGCGTTGCCAGACCTCCTTACGAAGCTGTTTCGATAGTAATCAGAGGCATCGCGTTATCGATATACATTCAAATACTTCGAAAAAGCTTCGATTAAATTAGAATAATGTTGGGAATTTAAAGCTGCCAAGATGCTCCTTAAGTCTTTCGTTTTAGCGGGAAATGTGATCATATTAAGTTTTAAAGTAGTAATTTGTATTTAGTTTTCAATTAAATATCAAAGCTAAAATATTTTTACCTTTTTTCTTTCTCATGCTTAATCAAATTTTAACAATAACCAAGTATAAGTTCTTAAAAACTGCTTTGAAACAGACCTCTATTTACTAAATATCAAATCCTATTCAGCTTGAGAGTTATTAATTGAAATAATACAATCAGATATTTTTCAAAGGAGCTAAATAAATCACAAAGGGAAGTTGAATAATACAGATTTAATTACAGAGAATCATTACTTATTTTGGTCAAAAAAAAAATTATAGAAGAGGAATATCAATTTAACTCTATTTCCTAGTATAAGTATTACTTAAAGATTAAAATAGAGAATGTAATCATTATGAGTTTTATAATAAAAATCAGAAAATAATGCTAATTTCATGAGCTTTTTTTTATCAAAAACAATTCTTATTGTTTGAGTACTAAAATAAAACTTACGGAATAAGCATTATTTTTCTATCAAAAATAAAAATCATGAAATAAGCATTATTTTGTAATAAAGACATAGAAAAGATATTGTGTTTCCCCTAATATTTTTTAATTAAAAATAAGGAGTCTTCTTAGAAATGAAATTGAAATATTTAAAATGTATACATAAATTAAATTCATCAGCGAATCATTGAAAATCCTTCGAATGTTTTTATATATATTTTTTCATACTATTTCCCAGCCTAAAAATGATATTTTATAAAAATCACTGAAATTCTTTTGTTGGGTGAATGCTTTTGGGTGGTATACAGATGGGATGGATGGGCTGAGGTGTGGAGATTCCCACCGAGAGGCTGCTCTTGGTGCCGCTGGTGAGGCTTTGGCTGATGCTGATGCTGGTTGGGTGACAGATGAGGCAGCTGTGGGCGGCTCTTGGGCAATTTGGCTGCCGCGGCGGCTCTGGCTGCTGCTGATTGATTGACATTGACTGAGATGGGCCATACATTTGCCGCATGTCTTCGGTGGCTGTGTTGTGATGTGGTGTTTGGGCTGTGTGTGCGGTGCTGGCTGTTAGTTACAAAAAGGTTACCCCGCTGCCCCTACCCGCCACCCAGTTAAAATTCAATTTTAAAAGTTACCCAGCCGGGTGTACGAGTGCCCTCTGTGAGTGTGTGTGTGTGTGGGTGTGACAGGTGTGCAACCGTCAAGTTCGTTGCCTAAGTCTTTCGTTTCAGCTGGCCTAAAAGGGCTCTAGGGCGTACAGTGCGTTTCATACGGGTCGTGATAAGACTTTAAGTTATTATAAAAGCGATAATTGGCTTGATAGTTGTGGAAAAGTGTCATTTAGGTGCTTATTAATATAAGAAAAAGCTATAATTTGATTCTTTTGCTTTAAAATAAATGTAAACTTAATTTAAAACTGAATTCTTTAATAAATTACGAATTCCTGTTCAATAAACTTTAACTGGGACCCAAAATAAATGTTTTTCTCAACCTAAGTCACCTTTTTATGAATTTAAATGGGTTATAAACAGGATGTAATTGCCTAGAAAAATCCAGTGATGTTTAAATTCACGTATTTCTTTTTCTTTTATGAAAATTACTTGCTTTTTGATGAACAAAAAATTCCAACTAATAACTAGAAGCAAACATCAAGTGACATGAACAAGTCAAACCCCTAATTTTTGTATTTAAATAAATAAAACACAATTTAAATATTTTTGATGACTACACATCTCCTGAATATTTGTTTATTTACTAAGTTAAGACCCTAATTTGCCTCTCTTATGAATATTAATGTGACTTTTTAGCTCCAAGCAATGGCTCCACCTGACTTACAGTCGCGAAACGCACTGAGCCACTAATTGCTGGGTTTTTATCAGCAGAGACACTTATTGTTTTGTGGCTTGGGAAAGGGAGGACATGAGGAGTCTGGGGAATCTGTCCATCAGCTGGGAGAGCAACAACAACCGATTTAATGGCTAATGATTGCACTGACAAAACAATGATGCTCGTGCCGAATCCGAATAATTAATAATAATACTCGCAGCTTCTGATTTGCCAATCTCCCAGATCTAATCTGCGCCGCGATTCCTGTTTACAGCGGAATAACTGAATAATTCGCATAATATACCGAATGGGAAATATTTTAATTAGGCTCAGAATTCCCCGCGAGAAGTGCGCGAAACTCGTCTGTGACTAAGCCCGAGATGGGCGTGTTGCTCTGCCGGTTCGGAGCGGTCAAGTCAGTTCCGGCTGCTAAGCACATGTGCATACCAGTATCAGTATCTCTATTCTAATCCAAGCTGGGATTAATTTGCATAGATGCGAGAGATGGGAGGCGGACCAGGAAGCCCTGAACTTTCGCCTCCCACAAAAAATAGGAGATAGATAGGAGTCATGGCTGGTGGCTTCAAGTGTTTTTGGATAACATAATGCCGTAATAATTGAAATTCCCCCTCGGACTTCCGCCTCGCAGCTCTCCGCTCAAGTTCAGGCCAATTAATTTTGCTTGTCTCCGACGCCATCTCCTTCGACATCTCCATCGCCATCTCCATCGCCATTCCATGGAATACGACTGTGTTTATGTTTATTTCATTTAATTTTTAATTGATTGACGGCTTCACGACATCTCTGCACCCACAGCCAAAGACAATGGGATTTTTTTGTTGTGGCGTTAAAAAGCGTTTTGCACTTGCCAATTTTACAGTTTGTTTACTACCATCCATCTTCTTGGCCAACCTTCGTGGCGAATGTAATGCCTTTGTATGTACTTATTAATCTCTGTTTATATCTACAGATATATCTATTGCCTGGGCCTTGAGTTATCGACTTATTGGGTCTTCCAGCCCACACACACAGCCGGGGCTTAGCGAAATGTGTCAAAAGCCGTCAAAAACTTGTAAATTATCTTTTCGAAACGAAACGCGTGTGTTTATTGCACTTGAAATGGCAAAAAAAATATTCGGAATTTTATGAAAATGTCAAGGGGAAACCGAATGCGAGAACTCTCCTTTAAATCGCATAAATATTTATGGCTTAGAATGGTTTCGAAGTGATCAGAATTGGTTCTACATTTATGGGGCTTCTCTTTGTCGGCTTTTTCGGCTTTGAGTAATCCGAATTTCTGGTGCATATCGTCACATCTTCGGCACATAACTGGCTGATCTCCCCAGCTGTGTTTTAATTACGCTAATCTCTCGGCTGGATCATAAATCATAAGTCGAGCCACGCGAAAGTGAGGCACGAAGTCCCTCTCTACTTGGGATCCGTGCGAATTCGCTAATTATCACGTTCAGTTACGGTTTCATTACGATATTGGGCATAGATATCCCATAGATATATTGCCAAATCCCTAAAGTGGAGCATGGAGCATGGAGCTGGCGCTGGAGAAATCCATTAAAGCCAGGAGATATATTTAGGGTCTTAATTGTTATGGGCCACTTAAGTTGGCCTAGAGTTGGTCAGCTTTAATCTGTGGATTTTCCCGCCCTTTCATTCACAAATTCTACTCTTTTCGGTGAACCCATGACCCAAAAAACCCACCTAGTCGCTACTAGTTGGTGTAAACAACTTGTTAAAACACAGATTGTGGCGACAAAAGAAGCCACGCCAGATTTATGGACTACTCGGAGCCCCTCTCAGGGAGGAGGTCGTTTAACCACCTCCTCCTTGCCTGGCCCCCTTGAGAAGAGGAACGACTTTGTGGAAGCCTTGCCAGTCACGTTATCCGCCGGTTATGCAAGCACCCGACTCTGGCTTTCCTCGGAGGCCTCCTCTTCATCTCCAAATCTTCGCATCTCGTTTTTCTTACGGCTTTGCCTTTGGGAGAAGCGGCGAGCCGTTTATTTGTTTGTTTTTTCGGCGGCGGCTACTTGATTTCGCTTTCGGCCCGAAAAATATACAAAACCTAATGATCGAGACCGATTCTTCAGTTTCAGTTTTATTTGTTTGTCAAACAAATACAGCTTGGGGCGGCAGCTTCGGCGGCACTTCACTGGCGAAGGCTAATTGCAGGCACTCGCCCGGGGGATTGGGACAGGAGAAGTGCACTGTGAGAAGTTACTAAAGTCTTCTCAAATATATATTTAATTAAGAGAAATCTTCATTACATATTATAATCAGATTTCCTACTGAAACCCCTTAAGAATTTATTTTCAAATGAAACTGCAAGATGGATATGAATAGTTGATATCAAAATAATCTTGAAATATTAAGGAACTGCTTTCTTGAAGATTTCTACTAGAACTAGAGATATATCTTTGATACTTTCATTCCCTATACTTCCTTCTGAGGAATCTCAATGTAATTTCAATTATTTTCCATTTATTGAACTAAAGATGTATCTATGATATTTTCATTACCTATACTTCCCATTAGCTCCCATATTTCAGTGTAATTCCCATTACTTTCCATTTATTGAAAGATCCCCTAATTTCTCAGTCTGTCTAGTCGTTAGTCATTACAAGTGGAGTGGGGATAACACTTGTCTCCCAGCCGATGTGGGTCACGTCACGATCACGATTACGATCGAAGTTCACAGCGGAGTGAGAACGAACTTGAGCACTTGAGATGCTGGCTTTTCCATATGCAAATGCAAGTGAGGTGAGTGTGAGGTGAGTGAGGAGAGTTCGTGAGCGAGTGGATTATTATTATTATTAAAGAGAGGTGAGTTGGTGATCGATAATTAATATTATTAAAGTGAGGTGAGTGAATAACAAAGAATATATCGACAGAGAGGGAAGAGGAGGGGACTCGGGTTCAGAACTGTACAATTTAGTAGGACTTCGTGGAAAAATTCAGAGAATTAGTCACATATAAAGGAAAAAGGAAGCTTAAAGTTCAAGAAATATAATTAAATATTTTAAAGGCACTTAAAATAATTATTAAAGAACTGGGAATTATTTAGGACTGTTTGGATTTACATTTTGGAATTATTCCATTGATTTTGATCCAAGTTTATTATTATTTTCTCACTTTATTATTTCCAATATCTAAAAAAGTGTCAGAATAATAAGAATAATTCAATTCTTCAAGGAATAATACATTTAAAAAGTAAAACATGGCAAATTGTGAGATAATATTAATGCTAGATCACTTTTAAGGACTTTAATATATTTAAAAAGAACAATAGAGTAGAACATTAATAAAATGAATATTTAAAGCTTCAAATAATATTGCTATATTATTTATAGACATATTTAAATTAAGTTAGGCATCGCAAAAACCCACTTTTAAACGATTTAAAATTCATAAAAACAATAGAGAATAATAACAGTCCAGTCTGGAATATTTATAGAGCAAAACACGCCCCTAAAACGGGTTTCACGATATCCACGATAATCATTTAATAAATTTACGACTTGCTGGTAGTTTAACTTTTAGCTTCCTCCGGCAAACAAAAAACACGCAATAAGCACACATAATATTTGGATCGCAGTTTGCAAAACGCAAACCGCAGACAGAGCAGGAGTAGAGACAAAGAAAGCCAGAGAGATCACATATCGCAATGGTTTTAATTATCGGAAGATGCTGCATTAGTTTGGAGACTTTTGATTTAATTTTTTGTATTTATACCAGGCCTTCCAGCGGAGAAATCGGCGGCAAAGGTGATTAGCAGCAGCATTGCGGCGAAGCTATAGCTTCGTTTCTGCTGGCGGATCTGCATTTTCGTGGCTTTATTTATTTACTATTGCTGCGGCTGGGATCTCGGCTTTTTCCGCTGCTTTTTTATGGATTTCTTTCGGAATTTGTCACGCAATCAATAGGTTAGAATTGGGCATTGCCGACAACGAGTTGGGGAATCGAAATAATTACCGCGTAGGCGCAGAATAACAATGATCGCGAGCGCGAATCGCGAACTGCGGCGACGACGACGATGATGACAAAATCTCACGGGCGACGCAATCGAAGCCGCCTGTCGCTTGCCAAATCCAAAATCCCAAATAATGTGTAATATTTTCACCGCCTTTTTTTCTCGCCTTTTTTCCCAATCGAAATGGAAAAGACGCGGCACGATATCACGATCACTGGCAGGGCGCGGGCGCGGAGAGGTCGAAGAGTCGGAGATTCGGAGAGCGAGAGCGGGGAGAATCAGAGAATCGGAGATCGCAGAATCGAAGTGGAAAGATGCGCGGTGCGCTTGGGAGAAACACGTCCGTATCTCACGGATTCTGCGCTTTCAATAAACTTGGCCAAAGCCAAGCGACGCTGAGCTCGACTTGGCAGAGGCATCCGCAGCAACGGCGACGCTGACGGCGACAGCGACAGCGAGGGCACTCAGAAAAATTAGTAAAACAACAAAAGAAAAAGCACAAGAAATATTAAATAAAAATAAAAGGTGTGGTGAATTACCACAAAATATAAATTTATTGGATAAATATATACACAGAAAACTGTCAGTCATTTTATAAATTCAAACTATAACATAATATATATTATCTTGTTCAGAGGTCAATTTTCGTTAAGCTAAACTAAGCTCTAAATGGAAAGAAATAATTAAATGAGTAAGTGTTTTTTTTCTCAGTGCACTGACAGCACCTCGCGTAAATAAGCAAAGGAAATGGTGAATTTGCTTAGCAAAGAAAAGAAAATATGTATTGTTTATGCAAAACATCTCAACTTCCCCCACATTTTACGCTCTCTTTTGTTCTGATTCTCTGATTTTCCGTTTTCCCAGTTTGCACCGGAAAAGATTGTAAAATAATTGTTTTAATTACAGCCGACAGATCGGTATTTCTCCTTAGTTTTTATACTTTTTTTCAAGCTTTTTTTGCATACTGGTCTGTCGCCACAGATTGACGCATTGCCAATGACGTTCAAGGTCAGCCGAAGCAACCTAAACGCAAGCAGCTCTTAACCCTATAAATGTTAGAAATTATAAGGCTCTTAGCTTAATAATAAATAATTATATTTAAAATGATATTAAGAACTAATTGGTATTAAATAAACTTTAAGACCTGATAAAAGGAGAGGTATTTTTATGCAATATGGCTTTAGTTCAGGGTTTAGTATGTATAGTTTAAGAATTAAATAAATCAGAAATAAGGATAATAAAATCTTTACGACCAATAATAAATAATGTAATATATAAAATATAGACAAGTAGTTAAAAAACTTTTTAATTATTACAAATTTACAAATCACTTCCTAGTAAATATTTAATATACTCCAAAGGAATTAATGCTCTAATTAAATCCCCTAGATCATTAGGGGTTAATATTAACATTCAGCCAACATTCAGCTAACATTAAGCTAGCAGCCGCCTAACATTTCTACGATTCTCCAGACGATTTACAAGACAAAAGCATAAAATAAAAGCGGCTCCCCGAATAGACACAACTTTCGCATAAATTAAACACACACGAAATGCAAATTGTTATTGAAAACGAATGTGCTCCGTTCAGTCTGTTTATTTTGACAGGTTTGGCTTGATTTTTCGGAAAAGTATATGCTAACAATGCATAAGTTATGCGAATCATATGTCACAGATTCGCCAGATCCTGTTGCCCCAGCGGGTTCTCGTTCTGGCTCTCATTCAACTCTACAACTCATTAATATTTGCGATTGACTTGAGACTTGAAGCGCTGACACAAGCTTATTTTTTATTTTGTGACTGCTCTGTCTGACTCAGAACCGATCAGTCTTTGGGGGATCAATAAAGATGCGTTGAGTTGATCTGTGCGGTGTCAGTGATCGATGAACTTTTGGCATTTCAACGCCCGGTGGTTAACACGAGCGCTGATTAGATCATCTTGTCCCGTGATCTTGTCGCGAATGAAAAATGTATGAGAGATCAGTGATCTTTGGAAGTTTCAGGGAGATTTTGTGGAGGTTTTAAAGTTTTCTTAGAAATTTTAAGGGGATATATTCTGTATACAGAAAAACTCTTTCTATTTTCCACTTATAAAACCCTTTCTAATTAATAAATATCACAAAAACTTCCCCCTGGTGTCCTTGAATGACCATTCACTGAACTCACTGAACTGCTGACTCTATGGTCATCAACATATTAATGCGTTAATGATCGCATTGGAAAGCCCAGCCGTGACCATATCTTCTCGGATGTCTCTGGAATGTAATTACCATTTTGGTCTGAGCAAAACTTTTTTATTTAGCGCCGCACAAAAAACACACAACAAAAAAAATTATGTCAGCTTATTGGTTCCGCATTTGGCTGAGCATTTTTACCGGCATTTGGCTTTTGACGATCAAAAAGAGTCAGTTTCCTAGCCTCATGATGGTCTGAAAGAGGGGCGCAGCTATTGAGGGGAAAAAGGGGATTTTTTAACTGCCAAGATAAAAGATTTGAAGATTTAAAGCGTCTTCGTAAGCCATATAATGCAAAGAGTAGTTAAAAGATCCCTAAATTATTACAAAATAGTTATACAGTTTTAATTTCAAGTAAATATTTCTAAAATATTTTTTTAAATAGTGAACTTTAATATTTAAAAGCTCCCCCCTTAGACTCAGCCCCTGCAGAGCCCGCTGTGATGTCAATGATTGACCATTTGGGTTCGGGGCATCATCATTGTCGGGAATCACGGCTGTTATTATTGTTACAATTACAACAAAGCTATTGCCAAATGGCCTGTGATCCCGGCAAATGGCCAACGGTAGCTGCCGCCGCCTCCCCAGGCCTTTGTTGATCTCGACCCAACTCCAGCTCCATCTGAAGACCCAGCCCGGCCATAAATCAAAGCGCTTAGGGGCTGAGACAATGCCCATCAATGGGGCGGCGGCTGGCGTCGAAGAAGTAATCAAAATTGTATTACGAAAACAAACGTTTTTATACATTTCAGTTCGTTTCGTTTCTTTTAGTTTCTTTCAGCCTCTTTGGCCGCAACAATGGCAACACGCTGGCAGCTCTCGAAGAGCCCAGAAAAGTGCAAAGTCAGCCAAGTCGACGGCGGCAACAATGCGCCACATATTATTTACTTTAATAGAGTCGAGAGGGGAGCCCGCTGGGTTGGGAAATGTGTCCCCACTGTCCCCACTGTCCCCATCGCGGCCCGCGACTCTCGACCCTTCACCCAAAGCCAAAGCGCCTTATTAATTGTTTATAGTCATTAATGTCACACAACAAACTCTCGGCAAGCTCGCAACGGTTTTTCAGCCCATGCGAAATCCGATTTACAGTTTGCAAATGGGGAAGCCCACTTAAGCCATATTTTATATGCAAATTATGTTGTCGGAAAACTACGAAAAATAGGAAAAGGAAAAACAGATATTTATCTGTATTATACATAAATAAATATTCTTGTATTTCTTGGTTTTTGATACCATTTTAGGGCTCGATATTCTCCTGATTATTTTAATTGAATTTTCCCCTTTGGTTCTATTTGTTCTCATTATTTTAAAGCAATTCAGAATCTGTCTTAAGGGTTTACTCCAAAATAAACAGAGAGGTAACAAACGAAAATTCCAATATGTTGGGATTTATTGGAAGAATACTAAATACTTAATCGGAGACCTAGAACTGATTTAAATATAATAAAAATATTGAATATAATGAAGAAATGCTGGCTTTTAATAATATTCCTGGTCTATAAATCATTTTTATTAACAAACGTTTAAAGATGGCTTGTTAATAAATAATGTAAGGATCTTGAAAATAATTAAAAATTAAAATTCTCCGCCCTTCACCTTGCTTTGCTAATTTTATGATCTTTTATGACTGAATCTCTGCCAAGAAACATCTGATTTAATACCTCCAACCAAGGCTTAAACTTTAAAGGTTGATTCACAGGGTGAATTTTTTATGATTTTATTTGCATTGCATTTATTTTTTGGCTGTTCCAAACCTCGACCGTACGAAATGCAAACAATAAACGAAACAAGTCTCGCAATTACTGTTTGCCAAATTGTTTATGTTTATTAACGATTTCGCAACAAGTTTTCGTATATTAATAAAATTCAATAAAATGCAATTTGCTGCGTGCAGCCCACATGGGAAATATTTTTGGTTTTTTTATTCGAAAAACAACACAGCAACCCAAACCGAAAAATTGCGCCGAAAAGCCAAATGAAGCAGAGACCAGTTTGCATTTTGAATGCTGAACCAGTTGGTTCGGCGCATCTTCTGTAAAAACAACAACATTTTTTTTTATTGCAAAAATATTGAAAAATGCGTTGACAACAACAACAACACCACACTCATACATAAATACGCTTTTGTTGGTCACCGTGACCTTAACACAAATTTCGATATCAGTGGCTACGTGCATCGGGTTTTGTTTTTGTCTTTTTTTTTTCTCACTCTTCTCTTCTCCCAAAAGTCGGGATGCTCGGGGCCTTTCATTAACAATCTACGATCTCTGACTCACTTGGCGGACTGCAGAGAATATATATGACGGTTCATTGAAACCAAATACCGAAAATACCCGAAACCCAAACAAGACAATAACAAGAGTTCCTATCTCGCTTGGAATCAATTAATAATCCGTCTCCGTTTTCTTGTTTCTAATTTGCGTGGGGTTGTTTGCTTCCCATAATCGAGCATTCACACAGTTAAGCTGTGATCCCCGGTGACAGAAGAAAGTCAAGAATAACCACAAGAACGGGTTTCGAATCGCAGCTTATCGGCGTAGTCCACTGCGATCGCTGAAAACTACTGACCTTTTTGTGCTCGCCTTGATGGTTACAAGTATTAATGGATTCAGTTCGAAGCGAATGTAATTTGTTTTTAATTTAATTTTGATTTATGCGATAGCCGTAAAGTAACGGTTCTCAGTTATGACCACTGTGCTTTAGGGTGACCATGTGCAGCATTTTAAAAATGTTATCGCTTTTCGATACAATTTATTTTTAGTCGCTATTAATATTAATGGCATACATTTGTTCTTTATGCGGCCGTTACTACTAGTACTAATAACACTGTGCCTTCGAGGGACATGGCGCTACAATTTGAAAATGTCTTCGCTTATCGATATCACTTTTGGTATATTTTGGTATTAATCCGTGCAAAGAGCAACCACTTTCATGAGGTTATCCCGGATTTCTGTATAGAGTCCCCTACGGTCACACTGCTTGGAAAAGCACAACAAAAGACAAAAGGGAAAAACCACCAAATGAGCTCCCTTTTCCGCAGCCTGAATCACTTTTCATCCAAGCGCGAGAATGTCGTGAAGGGAGCCCTGATCAACACACTGAACGAGAATGCCCGCGAGATAGAGTTCGAGGTGAAGCAGAAGAGCTTGGGTGAGTTCCACTCCCTCCAGTGGGTACTCCCCCGGAAATTGCTTATCGAACATCCCTCCCTGATTCCAGAGGTCCTGGGGCTGTGCGAGCAGACAAGTGCCCTGTGCACCACCTTGGAGGCACTGTTCCTGCACGGACTGAAGGACTCCTTCCTCTCGGCCACCTTCAATGTGCTGGCTGGCGATGTGGAGCGCAGGCCGGATCCCAGCTTCTGGGCACCGTGCCTGGTCTTCATGCACAAGCAGGTGATCGAGCAGGTGCAGGGCCTCAGCCAGATCACCACGGAGATTGGCCAGTGCCGGGCCTGGGTGCGTCAGTCCCTCAACGAGTCCGTGTTTTCCTCGTATCTGAACAACATGCGCAAGAACGGATCGGCGCTGTCGCAATACTACAAGAGGAACGCTCTGGTGCGGGACTCCGAGGGCCTGGAGACGGCCAGCAAGATCATGGAGAGCCTGGAGGCCAATGTGCAGTTCGATCTGCCCGTCAACTCCAGCCTGCTGAACCACTGGCCGGACTACTCGCTGCAGCTGTCCGATCTGTGGACGCCCGCCCTGAAGTCCTGTCCGATTAGCAGCGGCGTGGATGTGGCCAGCTCTTTGGGTTCGGATATTATAGCCATACCCACGCCGCAGCCCCTGCAGACCAACGAGCTCTTCTCGGAGTCCATTTCGAACAGCCCCTTCGGAAGGGGAGGTAACTTTGCCGGCGTGCCCGATCTCAGCCAGCGCGAGAATCTGGATTTGCTGATTCAGAAGATCGACGAAATGGCTGTGATAGACGAAGAGGATCAGACGAAGACTGCAGCGGAGGCAGAGATCGATGCGGAAGCTCCTTCTAGCAGCAAGCAGCGGCCCCGCAAGAGATCCAAGCACAGGGTGGAGGAGGCGTTTGCCGAGCTGGACATTGAGGCGCCTAGCACGCTGCCGCAGGGCAGCAACTCGCTGTCGAATCTAATGCAGACCTCGTGGTCCGGCGACCTGGTGGCCTCCTCGCCCACCTCGCCCACCGACGAGCTGTCCAGCTCGAGGTTTTTCCAGCGCTCTGTGAGCATGAGCAGCTCCGCGAGCAGCTGCTTGCGTTCGCCGAACACGGACAGGTGCAGCTACAATGCCCTGCTGCGCAAGCACGAGAGCAACCGCGAGGGCGGAGCGGGTTGGTCGGAGATCTGGGAGAAGTTCCGGGCCAGCGCCTCCACCTTGAATGTGGCGCAGCTGGCTCAGCGCGAGAGTGAGGCTCCTGTTTCAGAGGATCTAAGCGATCTGCACTCCCTGGACTCGGAGTTCGAGCTGCTCACCTCCGACTTTGACCTGGTGGAGCTGCAGCAAATGGTGTCCCAGCTGTGCCAGCTAGCGCGTGAGCCGGGCCTGAATGCCCAGGGATTCCTGTGCAAGAGCTGCCAGCATCCGCTGGGCATAGGCTACTCCAATTTTCAGTGGGTTTACAGACAGGTTTCTTTTTTCCTGATAAAATTGGCTTCCTTTTCCCCTCCAGAGTGTGCGCCTTCAGCGGGAGTTACTACTGCAACAGCTGCATGGATGTGGAAACCCAACTCATACCCGCTCGCATCATCTACAACTGGGACTTCCGCAAGTACAGCGTGAGCAAGCGGGCGGCCACCTTCCTGGCCGAGTTCCGTTCGCAGCCGTTCCTGGACATGCAGCTCCTGAATCCGAGCATCTACTACGCCTCCGATGCCATGGCCGAGCTGCAGTCCCTGCGCATCCGTCTGAACTTCATACGGGCCTACCTGTACACCTGCTCTCCCCCGACCAGCATCGAGCTGCTGCAGACCCAGTTCTCCGGCCGGGAGTACCTCTACGAGCACATCCACCAGTACTCGATAGCGGATCTGGCGCTGATCCAGCGCGGCGTGCTGTGCCAGCAGCTGCAGAAGGCCTTCAAGCTGGGCGAGGCGCATGTGCTCAAGTGCAGGCTGTGCCAGCTCAAGGGCTTCATCTGCGAGATCTGCCAGAGCCCGAGGGTGCTCTACCCGTTTCACATAAGCACAACCTTTAGGGTAAGCTTTGAATGTTTTCAAATGTCTTTTTGGGTATTTTTTTGAATTTTTGCAGTGCCTGGCCTGTGGGGCCGTGTTCCATGCTGAGTGCCTGAACGAGCAGCAGCCGTGCCCCAAGTGCGAGCGCAAGCGCAGGCGCGAGGATCAGGGCCTCCAGGAGGCGGTCCAGGGTCTCAAGGAGAAGCACGAGGTGGCCTAGAGGGAGGAGCAGCCATATTCTTAGAGTTTAAGTTACAAAGTGCGATTCGTTAAATATTACATGTAACCCAGAAAGGCTTTACTTTACATTTAAACTAGGCTTAAGTTGAAAATTGTTATGGCTTAAAGGCATTTAACCCTAAAAACATACTCAAAATATATGCAAAAGCTATTACTTACTTTGGTTTTTATAAACAAATATAATACAAGAAAGCAGGGGTGCTCAAATCTGCCTTATGGCAGTGCATATACCAACACTAATAAAAGAAAACATATGCACACTTGTAACAACACTTTTGCTTTATTTCAAGATGTACACTTCGAGAAAGGCACTTGCCAATTCATCGCTCAATTTACCAATTTACTTCAAAGAATGCCCATGAATCAATCATAAAGAAGAGAAAGATGTTCAGTGTAGAAACAAGAACAAATTACAATGGGATTAGCGGCGAGAAAAAAAAACGCAATGAAATGGTTGTTGGTGAGCTCGGTCTTATCAGTATAGGTCAGCGACACAAAGAGGAATGTGCAAAATTGTTTATGTACAGCGCCGTGGGATGGGCTCACACAAAAAAACAAATGTGATGCGTGGCAACAAAGTATTATCCAGAGCAGCAATAAGATCAACCTTACCCCCTTTGTTTCGGAATAAAAACAGCTAAAATTTCGGAATGATTTTTTGAATTTTATTTATCTGATAACTGCAATGATTCGGAATAATAAATGTTATGCAATTGCTGATTAATAATACTTCTGCTAGTGACACCAAGTCCAACAACAATGATTGAATTTAATAATAATAGTGAGTAATAATAGTATTAATGTATACACTTCCAATAGTGAGTGCCCAAAAAGGAGTTTTAACAAATGTTTACACCCAGCCTCAGCTGATAGATAGACCTACCCTATATAGATGCATACTCTTCTCGAGATTATCACACGAACTAAGATCGGAAAGGGAAATGAAAATGGAATGTGCGACGAGTTTCGTTGAAATGCCCTCTCGGTTGTGCTCCATTATTGCAACATTGTTAACATTTTGCTCATACGTGTATTGCTCTAGGGGATTAAGTCGATTCTAAATATCGCCATATATAATTACATATTAGTTAATTGTTGCTGTTCGGGTTCTATAACATGTTCAGTCTAGTAAGATACATACATATATTAATATAGAGAGGCGCGCTCCTAAAAGTACGTACAATCAATATACATAGACGCTGCTTGATAATTTCACTAACGTTCGGTGCTATATCCTATATACAGATTTGTGGTATCGGGTTATTAGTAAGAGCTCGTGAATAGCACTTTCTATTCTTAAGCTCCGTACTCAGACATACGAAAAGTATTGACCTCTCGTTTTGGCTTAATGCTTAGGAACACTTTTCGCGTGTCTGAGTACTGAGCTTTAGGAAGGAAGTCAGCCAGTGCTATTTCCAAGCTCCGACTTAAAGCAGCCTGGGAAGACGACGCCAAACTAATTTCTTGCGGGCCTGTGTGTGCTCTCTACGAAGCTCTCTTTTCGGTGTTATTTCGTTTATTTCACGTGTACTTTTTATAGACATTTTGAACGATCAACACTCGCATTTACTTACACAAGCAGTCCACAAACAACACACTCCACTCACACACACACACCTCCCTCTTGATATATACAATTATCCGCCCGATCCCGATCCCAGTCCCCATCAGTAGACCGTGGAGTTACTCCCCGCCGGCTGCGACTGTGGCCGTATGCTGCCCGCTGCCCCAGAGGCGCCGCCTCCTGCTCCGCCGTAGAGGAAGCTCGACTGCCGGATGACCGACACGGTGGCAGCGGCCACTCCTGCCTGTGGCGGTGGGGCCGGCGCTCGGTGCTTCTTCAGCGGCGCATAAGCCGGCTTCAGAACGGGTAGAGGAGGTGCTGGACTTGCGGCTGCTCCTCCCGGATTGGGTGTACCAATCGTCGTATTGTTGTTGCTGGCCACGGAGCTGTTGTTGTTGTTGTTGTTCACGCTGCTGTTGCCGGGCGCTGATCACGGCAGGAGAATCGAAGGTCGGAGGGATAGAGAGAGATATATGTACAAACATGGATATATAGCAAAGGATAGAGATGAGATAGAGGCGACATCGCAAGGAGAGAGCTCCTACGATGGAATCTATACAAGCGAAATTGCGAAAAAGAACAGAATACAAATGCAAAAGAACTAAAGACTGAAGACTGAAGACTGTGCTATTATGCAGAAAAAAAGGTGAAAGGAAAGAGTCACAAATGCTTAAGAAACTAGGACAAGTCAAGCTGAAAATGAAGACAACGGTTTTAGAAATATAAATACTAAAGTTCTGATCTCTGTGGATTTGAAATCACTTAAAAAAGAGTCACAAAATATGTTAAGTAGTGAAGTTCCCATTTCGTAGCATACTTTTCAGCTCCATTTAATTAAATTTTAAGTCCATAGATATTTGTGTGAGAAAATCTTGTAGAATATATTTAAATCAAGAAAGAAAAAACACAGAAATAATGACAAATATTTATATTCCAATAAAACTAGTTATTTTTGAACAATAAAAAAATTGTTCTAATCTGTATCGATTTGAAACTGTCCAAAAGTATGCAATTTAATAGTAAGGATACATTTTTGTAGCATACTTTTAAGCGCCATTTAAATGGATTTGAAATCCACAGAGATTGCTGTATGAAATTCTTGTAGAATATAATTAAGTCAGCAATTAAGTGATTTAAATAAATGCAACATTTAAATTCCAATGAATTCCATTTAATTGAAGAAAAAACGAACTGTTCTAATCTCTATCGATTTGAAATTAAATTATAAAGTGTCAACAAGTATGCAATTTAATAGTAAAGATACCATTATGTAGCATACTTTTAAGATCCATTAAAATAAAATTGAAATCGATACAGAACATATTTAAATCAGCAAAGAAAAATCACAGAAAAAAATTCCAAATATTTATATTCCAATGGAAATCTATATTTCTGACCAAAAAACCAACTGTTCTAATCTCTGTCGATTTTAAATTAATTAAAAAAGTGTCCAAAAGTATGCAATTTAATAGTAAAGATAATCTTTTTTAGCATATTCAGCTCAATTTAATTAAATTAAAAATACACAAATATTTCGGTGTGAAAATCAGCAAAGAAAAATCACAGAAATGATTCCAACATTTATATTCCAATGGATATCCTTCTTTTTTAACCAAAAACGAACAGCAACGGACAAATGAAGAGCGAACCAATAACCGAAACCAAGATGCTCGCCTCCGCCGACGACGAGAAAAACACAAAATGAAACAACAAATGATAAGTTCATGTACTTTTTGATCCAATTGGGTTTTGGTTTATTGTTTCTGCTTCGAGAGATAACTTCAAAATGAAAAACAAACGATTCAACTCGCAGTGCGTGCCTGTTGCGATCTAAGAACTATATCGGATAATATATATATCGGAAGTATGTATATAATAATGTTGGCCGGGCGGGGGTACAGGTAAAAGCATGCGCTACACGTATTAGAAATGTATATAATGGGGGAATACAATGCGGATTGGCTTTACATACAGTTAAATTAAATATATATATATATAGTAGAAGTACTAGTAATAATATTGTGTGTTGTGTGCTTAGTGGTAATATCGCGAAGGGAGCGGCGCTCCTTCGATCCCCCTTTGGAGTTTAACAAAAGTATATAACATTAAATGGTATAAAATATATATTTATAATGTTTTGGATAAAGCTATTCAACTTTTACAAAATATAACACTCTCTCATAGATTTATTCCTTTGCTCCTCGCTAACAACGCTAAAATAAACAACAAATAATCAAAAAGAGACTCCTGCCGTGTTAAAGGTCCCCATAATGGTAGTAATACACTTTTAAAATAATATATATCATACTTTGTAGAGATAAGAATCGTTGTATAGAACTTAAAATGCCAGAGCTTGTGTGCCTTAAGAAACAATTACATAATATAACAGCATTCCATGTGTATGGTGTGTGGCGTGTGTGTGTAGTGTGTGTGTTACATATGCATCTATCTTTATACTAAGCCTAGAAACACTCACGGAACACGGAGCACACGACGACGACTACATACCGTTGGTGGCCTTAAACGTGCGACTAGGATAGACTTTTTGTATGTTCAGAAACGGCGGCGGCTTGGGGAACTCGGTGACGTTGTGGAACCGCTTGCCGAACTTGCTCTCCAGATCCGTGACCAGGCGACCCACTCCCGATACCGACACAGATCCCGATCCTGAAGACAGTCCCGAGCTGCTGCCAAACTGGTGCGAGGCATTGGCCATGTGCGTGGGCGGCGTCGAGGGGGCATTGGGCCTGATCGAGGAGTGACGCTGCGGTGGAACTGGCGCTGCTCCCGCTGTTCCGCCCTGGAAGTGAACGGAGTAAGGATTTGGTAAGTAATGACTGTTAATCGAGGGGTCTATCTATATGTAGCCTCTAGTTACGTTGCGCTTGCTGTTGACCATCATCATTCCGATAACCAGGGCTACCTGCGCCCTCTGGCGTTTCCTCAGAACTCGCTGCCTAAAGAGGGAAACTGTCTTCCACAGCCAGCGCTTCACTGGATTCGGCTGGAGCGGCTGCTTCTGCTGCTGCTGGAGGAGCACATTAATGCGGGCGCTCAAAGGCGCTGATGTGTGTGCAAGGCCAGTGTGTTTTGGTCACGTCTCGTTTTGGAAAATCGAAAATCCACCCCTCACGAAAATAGGTGAGTTATAAACGAAACACTCGCTTTGACTGACTGACGGACGGATGCGCACAGCCAGGAGTGCTTGCGAGGCCAGGTAAGGCGCAGGCGCAGGGAGAATCAGAGAGGACAGAAGCTCAGGGGTGGCAAGGGAAATGCACTGCGCAAAGCTGGCAACAAAGCTGGCTTTAGGATAGGTCCAGCAGTAGATACACTGGAGGAAATCTTAGCTAAGTACTGCTTGATGGCTTTATATTCCTATCTTTTTCTTTATCTTCTCATTTCTTCTTCTTACTATCCCGTTGCATAGGATTTTTCTCAGTTCTGCCGTTCACGCACAGTATGCACAAAAGAGAACAGAGGAAGAAGTATGCACGAAAGAGAACAGAAGAATCAGTGCAGACAAATTGTATTTGTGTGGCTAGATTTAGCCATTTTTAGCGTTAATTAGCTAGTTTTTAGGTTATAGCTTTTTTTGTTGCCATATTTCAATATATCTTAGCTTTTCTTTCTTCTCATATCTAGCCATAGAGTGTTCAATTTTTAATCATACAAAAAACCTATTTTAAAATTCAAACAAATAAAAACCCCTGAAATTTGGCCTTTTAAAGCTCACTTCCTCTGCCATCTCCCCCCAGACAAGCTCCCAAGGCAACACCCTTGGCATTTGGCCCAAATGGCCGCCAACCTGTTGTTCAATGTCACCTGTCCCAGGGCTATTGTTGTGGCTGTGTCTGATACTCCCCCCTCTACTCACATTGCTCGACTGTCGCTGTGGCGGCGGTGGAGGCGGACAGCTGCGGTGCGGCGGCGGCGCTGGCGGATTGATGGGTCCTCCGTTCAGGATAATCGGCTTGATCATCGATGACTTGGGACTGGCCGTGGCCGACGACGAATTGGAGGAGGAGGTGGGAACCGGTGTGGGCGGCAGCGGTGGCGATGGCGCTCCGTTGGACATGCCGCCTGCCCGAAACTGGTCGCGCAGGGCGGCCACGCTGCTGCTGCTGCTGGAGGAGGAGGGCGGCTGGGTGATGGGCGGCGATGGGGCCGCCTGCGTGGTGGTGGCCGAGCTCTGGATCAGAGCCGTATTAACCGCACTGAAGGGCGCCGTCGTTGACCCGGAGCCAATGTTGCTCAGATTGCTGTTGGAGAAGCTGCGGGCCGGCGTGGGCGGTGGCGGGGGCTTCACCGATGGGCGGGCTGCGAGAGGGAATACATACTCGTTAGGGATTTACTTTAGTTACCTAAAGAACACCTACACTTTGGCGGATTGGGTGCGCATCTCATGCTTCCAGCGCTGGTGTTGTGACTGCCGCTCTCGCTGCCATGGAACTGGAGAGGACCTCGCAGGGTGCCCAAGTGCTGCTGGGTGGGAAACACGGGACCATTGACGCTGCCCGCCGCGGGCGGAGATCTGTTTGGAAAGGAATATCAAGCATTAGTTAAGGGATTAAATAAGGATTATATTCGGAAAAGCAAAAGCGTAAAGCAAACCCCCAAACGAGTTTGAGTTTGAGTTGGAGTTGGGATGCAGATGAGCGGCGCAGCGTGCTTAGTGGTTAGAGGTAACTCGGAAGCTGATCTTGTACCTGGGCGACTTCATGCTGTGGTGCCTGGTCACCGCCGGGCGCGCCAGTTGCTGCAGGCCCGGTGGCTTGGGGGCAAAGTTCGGCTTGCCAAAGCTGATGGCCGGCTTTGGCGTCATCGTGGGCGTGCTCTCGGCCGTCGAGGGCGGCGACGATGATTTCTGGACACTTGCATAGCCACCACTACTACCGGAAACGGAACCGGAACCGGAACCGGAGCTAGAACCACCACCAAACAGCGTGGACCTGTTGGGCGCCAGATTGCGCAGCGATCCCATCGAGGACGTCTGACTGGAGCCCAGCGACGACGACGCACTACTCGTGGCGGTTGTGGTTGTCTTTGAACTATTTACAAAACTATTGCCTAACGAGATACTGTTGGGTGTGTGGTGTGTGTGTGGAGTGTGTGTGGAGTGATTGGTGTGTGCGAGGATACCAACAAAGTCCCGGCCAAAAGTAATCCGAAAATAAAGAAGAAAATCAAGAGAAATAAATTTACAAAATGAAATAAACCGAAACACAATCCAAACCCACAAACGGCAGGCAATGTTTAGCATAAAAACAGTTCTGTTGGGAGACTTTTCTAATATAAAACACTTTACAAAGCACTTGAACCTTTAAGAGCTCCTAATTACACTTTTTACGACTTGAATTTTGAACCCATTCATCCCAACAGAACTGCGTGGACCTTAAACCCATCCAAAAAGAGCTGCCTGACACTTACTTTAGATTGGCCGCCTTGCTCTTGACGCTGCTGCCATGGCCGCTCCCGCTGCTGCCGCTGTCCGAGAGCGTGGGCGATGCCGCTTTGGCAGAGGAGGCGATGGAAGAGATGGACGAGGCTGGGGTCGGCGCCGTGCGGGGGATGTTCATGCGCTCCAAGATCGAGTCACTCGAGCTGGCTGCTGGCTGCTAGAAGACAAGGCTCGGGGATTAGTACTGGCACCTTTTGTCACACTTTCTTGCTTGCTATGAGCTGGTGTACTCTCTATATTTGCCTTTAAGGAGCTCATTAAATATGCTAATCTAATTGCCAGATGTTTGCTATAATGATAAGTGCTCTACTCTAATGGGAAACACGTTTCAAATCAACTTTGGATACAAGTTCTTTATAGTAATTCTAGTTGTATATCTCATTCAAAAGGTTAACTAGTAGCAGAGGTTTAAAAAGTGTTTTATTTAGCAACTACTTTTGAGATATTGAAAGGGGAAAGTAAAGAGATTAGATCTCTGTCACCAAAAAGCTAAAAGAATTGGTAAAGTCGATAAAGGAGCTACACTCAAAACCAAATTAACCCTAAATTCAAGAAATTCGCCCATTAGCGGTTTTTCTAGATTTTAGAAAAACTTTTCTATTTCCTAGAAAACATTTCTAAACTTTAGAAAATATTTCTATTATTTTTATGATTTTATGATTAGGATATTAGCTTTCAGGAAATGTATTTCTGAAAAAATCTGTTTATGGCAAGCTTTCCTAGTTTTCAGGAAATAATTTCTAAAAATAAGAAATCTATTTCTTAAGCTTACAAATTCATTCTTAATTCTATGGCGATTTTGGCCTATGTTAACCATTTCTATAGAAACCATTATATAGAAATTTAGTTCTTATTTTCAGAAAAAACTCCTTGTTTTTAGAAAAATATTTCTTGTATTAGGAAAAAAGAAATTTGTATGGCGATTTTCTTGAAAATATGGCAAAAATGATTATGAGTGTAGGTAAATAATTTTGATTAATCTATAAACATTAATGTACCACCTTTTCTTCTTTATAAACCTTGTTAGATTCTATATTCTTAAAACAATTAAATTACTGAAGGTAAATGTAGTCCCTGACCTCTCTGTTATTTCTCGAATATCTCTCATCTTTCTTCTATTAAAAGGTTCCTGAATTGGTAAACAAATTACATTGAAAGCTTGTTAAATTCCCCCGTCACTAAATAAATACAAACTATACTTAGTACCTCCCTAGTTCCTTTCACAATTATTAATTTGTTTAGTTTCCCCTTTATCTCCAAACTCCCTTAAAAGATATACACGCTCCCTTCCCTCAAACTATTTATAGAGTTTCTCAGCCCCTTTGCCTTGGCATGGGTCTCACCTTTGGCGGTTGCGGTGGTGGTCCTCGGTTTGTTCTCAGATTGGCTTCTGTCGCATTGATATGTGTGCTGTTGCCCGCCGCCGGCGACTGTTGCTGCTGCTGCTTCTGGCGCTTCAGCGTCAAGTGCTTGGCCAGCTCCGAGCTAAAGTCCATTGGTCCATTGCTGGCGGCTGTGGCGGCAGGGGGGCTATTGCTGCGCTCGTTCGCTGTGGACTTGGTTGTGCTGGCTGTCGATGGTGGCGCTGTGTGTGTGTGGGCGGAAAGCGGAAGTTGAGCAACGTTTATTTGCATATTAACCATTGAGGGAACCTACCGCGCATGCCATTCACGGGCTTCAGCTTTGGCATTTGGGAGAGGCCTTCGAATAGGCCTCCTAATTTGGGGGCTCCATTGCCAAGGCCATTGCTGCTGCTCCCGCTGCTGCTGTTGTGGTTGCTCGTGCTGGTGTTGTTGTTGTTGAGGGTGCGCTTGGCACCCGCACCTGCACCTGGAGCGCTGTCCGAGCCACACACCTTGCCCGCCATCGCGGGTCCGCTCTTGTCCACGGTGTTGGTCTTGCGCAGCTTGGTGCCCTTCTGGATGGAGCTGAGCAGGGCGGAGCGAGGATCAGCACCGCCTGAGGCTCCACCCAGCTTGAGGCCACCCATCGCCGGAGGCGGGGGCGGGCCAGGCGGCGGCGGAGGTCCTGGTGGAGGCGGTATGGCCATCTGAAGGGGAGGAGAAAGAGGGATTTTGTTGATTAATATTTTTTAAATATTATGAAGAGCCTAATAAATATTTATAAAATATTATTAAGAGCCTATAAAAGTCTCTACTTCTCTACTTTTTTCTTGGAACTTCGCTTTAATCTCATTTCGGAGATGGCTCTCTGACAAAAATCCACAAGTTCTGCTGCGTCCGCCTCTGCGAAGCTTTGGCTCGAGACTGACTTTGGCCAAGACTTGGCGTTTCAAAGCCAAGACCGCTGTCACCACCCACACACCACACACACTCTTCGCACACACATGCTGGCTCTCTGGGTCTTTATAATACAATTTCTATAACTTATTATTTATGTCTTGTTTTCTGTTGTCTTGAGATTGACGCCTCGATAAAAGAAATAATCAAGCGAAGGCACCGAAGCCTGAAATTCTCTAGACTTCGAGGGATAGGCATTATTAAATTTAAAGTTTTGATAACTTATAACAAGGTTTATGACATTATAAATATTAATTAAGCATAGCCTTTCGAGTGTCCTACAAAATTATTAAGGAAATTGGGAATAGAGTTAGGAAATAAAGTAAGCAATATTTATCTCCTTAAAATTCGCAACTTTAAACCCTACTTTCTATGAAAAACTGTGATTCTTTACGTACTTTTCCATCATCCTTTCCTTTTCTTTATTTTTATATTTAAAAATTCTTAATTTTTCCCCAAAACAAATCTAATAAATCTCCTATTATTTACTATACCCTAATGTAAAAGCCATAAAGCCAAAATGAGAAATTTCAAGCTCAAACAGCGCGTAAAGCTGCACAGTTTTGGATGCTCTGGCACGGCCCACTTAAGCCCAACAACCAGGCCCAAACCCACGTGCTCCAAGCAGATCTTGGCCGTTGTTTTGATCGCAATTAAACTTTCTGTTACCTTTCGAAAACACAATCAGCTTATGAAGCTCTGAGGCGCTAAATAATTATCAAGAAATCATAATCAAAAGTAATGGGAAAGGCTGCTGATAAGGAATCGAATTCCTGCGCTTTGTTTGCAATAAAATGTTTAGCAAATTGCAAAAATATAACTATAATTGAGTGGAATCTCTGAACATGAAGTTCTCTGTGTTGAAAATATTTCAAGCCGAGTGCTTAACATATTTATTAATTTGTCAAGTGAAGGTGAGTTTTGATAGCAGAGAAAATAAAACTAATAAGATAAATTGAATAAATTAACCCTGAGACAGTCGTTGAATGTGTTGCAACAATTGGAGGCTATCTTAGAGCAGTCAGAGGGTTTGCTAAGCAGGTAAGTAGCTTAGTTTAATACCCAAATATAAATTACAAATTATATTCACAGCTTAAAAACTGAACTCGAATCATTAGAAGCTGTTGAGACCCATCCCACCTCATGCCTGAGTTCCGAAATCAAAGACAATGGCGTGTACACCTTAAAAGTACCAGAACAGAGTCCCTTTCCCGTTTACTGTGAGAATCAAATAGCTGGCCCCGGCTGGCTTGTGATCCAGCGCAGGTTTATTGGCAACCTCAGCTTCTTCAGGAACTGGGAGGAGTACAAGAGTGGCTTTGGCGATGTCAGCGGTGAGTATTTCCTGGGCCTCGAGAAGATACGCGCCCTGACTGCCCTGGAACCGCACGAGCTGTACGTTTACCTCGAGGATTTCGAGGGAGAGAAGAGGCATGCCAAGTTCGATGAGTTTGCCCTGGGCAGCGAGCAGGATGACTATGCCATGATTGTGTTGGGCAGGTACTCGGGAACTGCAGGAGACTCCCTCAGATCCCATCGCAAAATGAAGTTCTCTACGTATGACAGGGATAATGACAAGGAGTTTAATAGAAACTGTGCCTTTAACTACCTCGGGGGATGGTGGTACAATGCCTGCCTGGACAGGTGAGTTTCTGAGCGTATTTAAACCTTTTTTGATGGTTAATATAAATTATAGCAACCTGAATGGCCAGTACATGCCGGGTGGCAAGTACGAGGAGAATTTCTTTGCCCGAGGCATGTGCTGGCGCTCTTGGCGTGGCCACAATTACGGCTATAGGATCACCCAGATGATGATACGACCCAAGTGCCGAAACATACCAGAGTGATGAATCACTGAGAATATTATTCAAGATCAACGTGCAAACAATTTGTTATGAACCTGATTAACATGCAAAAAGTGTTGTCATTGAATCATCTTCACATTTTTTCACTGAGAGAGCTTCAAGTGGAAATAAAGAAAATATACTCATTGAAATAGTCTAGTTCTCTCCACTTCCTGCTGGATTATCTCCCAAGGCTGACTTGACCTACGCTTTTCAATGCAATTTTGATAAGGTAATCCCATGTCTGGGGATCTATGGAAATTAAACCCAACCCAGAGTGTTAGATGCAACCTAAGGTAGCACATCATGAAGCTTTATATAATGAGTGTTGTTTTATTAACCAGTCTGAGTTCGTTTTCGAATGGGAAATCAAATAAATTGCAAATGGTATACGATAAAGCGGATGGATTGATTTCCAGGTGTGCATTTAGTATTATTTAATGGCTATTTTAACTATTAAAAGTGCTTGTCAGTTTGAAAACGCAGCTGGAGGAGCTGAAACAGAGATACTTGGAGGTGTCGACAAAGAAGGAGGCTCAACTAGAAGGTAAGTTCGGATCAGATTTCCTTGAAAATAAATTAATCTCAATGTTAAGCAGTGGTTAATCCCTCATCCTGCCTGGCTGCTGGCATCAACACGAATGGCGTTCACACCATCGAGGTGCCTGGTCTGGACGCCTTTTCCGTTTACTGTGACACTCGGCTGGCGGGCTCGGGTTGGACTGTGATCCAGCGGCGTCAGGATGGCAGCGAGAACTTCTACCGCAGCTGGGAGGAGTACAGCCAGGGATTTGGTGATCTAAATGGGGAGTTCTTCCTGGGGCTGGAGAAACTACACGTGCTCACCAATGCCGAGCCCTACGAGCTGTATGTCCACATAGAGGACTTTTATGGGGATTCACGCTACGCTCGCTATGATCACTTCCTGATTGGCAATGCCTCGACATCTTATGCTCTGGATATACTGGGAAAATACTCGGGAGATGCCGGGGATTCCTTGGGGTATCACAAGGGCAAGCCCTTCTCCACGTTTGATCGGGATATACTGGGCCATGGCTGTGCCAGGAGATATGTGGGCGCCTGGTGGTATGATCAGTGTCAGAGAAGGTAACTAGCACTAAACTTTCTTTGAGTTTTGGATATTTAATAGCAAGATTCCCTACTTCAAGCAACCTAAACGGTCAGTATTTGGAGGGTGGCAGGTTCGAGGTGAAGCTATCGGGCCGCGGCATCACCTGGATGAGCTGGCGGGGCTACGATTACGGCTACAAGTTTGCACAAATGATGATCAGGCCCAGGTGCTCCAACAATCTACAGAGGCGGCGTCAATCTAATTGAAATTCCACACCGAAAACATCGAAGGGAAATCGCTTGATAAACACACTATCAACCTTTTTGCTTTCTTTGTTTTTTGGGGTTTTTATTTACATTTTGATAATAACCGCTGCCCGCTGATTTTGTTTGTTGTTACGAATTTGTTGCTATTTAACACACGCACATAAACAAAACTCGCTTTTTGCGTAGTGTATTTATTTGTATTTTTTTACTTTTGTGATATTTTTTCACTCGGCGCGTTGCGCTCAGCTCGCGAGTCGAAAAGCAACTGAAGGAGCTCCCAAACGCTGCGCATGCGATGCCCCAACTGGGAAGCAGAGAGCGAGAGAGGGAGAGAGCTGGCTGTGAACACATTGATAAAAATAATATTAAACGCCTGTGACGTCACTGCTGGCGAGCTATAGATATTGGAGACACAAAGCCCAGAAGCCCAGACAAAGAGAAGCCCCAATATCGAAGGCAGACAGCGAGCACTTGTCATCAGGCTGCGGCTGCTGCGGCTGCTGCGGCTGATGATGTTAATGATGATGATGAGAAGAATCTGCAGATGTGCTAAGCCACAGAGACAGAGATCCGCTGAAGAAACGCTTAACCGTAAGCCATGGGCCACAAAACGTGCGAAATACTTGTCTTCGCTGTTGTTTTGAGTCATTAAAGTAGCACAGTGGGACAGGTCTAGCGCAAAACCGGGCAGCGCTCCTTAATTGCCGTCCACTCGGATGGAGTCCCCTTCTCAACTGGCCACTACTATGGATGATTCATACGATTCAGCTTGATTCAACTTGAATTATGCAGACGGACTGCCGCTTAATTAAACAGAAGGAAGAGTATTCCCTTAAATATAACAAATTTTGCATATGAAACCAAGTTTCTATCCTATCAATATTTAGCGGACTACTTTAGGACCACTTTATGACTTGAATTTCCCTGGAAGTCTGAGTAAACATCCTTTACTTAATCTTTATTATATCCCATATGACTCCATCCCGGTTTCTATATATATTTTTATATTTACATAAGCCCTCACTCCCAGAAAATCACTCAAAAGTCAAATTAAATATTAGCTTCGGGCAATGACTCAGAGCTTGGCCACTTCGTTGGAAATTTAAAGCATAAGACCCCAAGTATTAATAAAGTTTCTTTATCTTATCGCAAGCATTACAGTTTGGTTTGGCCAGACACGGCGAAAATAAAAGTATTTAGCCGAGAACGTAAGGGAATGTGAGAGGGAAACATGTTTGAAAACAAATTTGATTTGAGTTGAGTTGATAGACAGTGCGTTTCGGGAGTGTAAGGATTTTTAAAAATTGTTTAAAAAGTATCAACTGGTTAAATAAAAATTATTGTGGATTATTTATGAACTAGAATTCTTAAATATAGGAAAAATATAAGCAAAAATTCGAAGCTAGTATTTTTTGGTATTATTTAGTATTATATAATAAGTAATTTATTATTAATACCTCGAATTTATTAGTATTATTTAGTATTCTTTGCAGAATTGAGGAACTTATAAGTTATTTCATTAAAAAAATTATACTTCATTAGAAAGTCATCAATTTTTAGGTCAAAACCATCCCAGAACTACCCTTAATTCTCAAGCTCAAGCAACATTCAGTGTTTGGGTGTTTAAATTAATCAAATTCGCAATAAAAACCCATTAGTCAGAACAACATCTCAAGCAATGGTTATTTTTTGTTACTGTAGAATCGCCACTTTTCGTGGCTGCCTTCTTATTTTTAAAACAATTAATATGAAGAAAGGTTCAATGACAGCGAATCGATTAATTGAAAACAGCGGCGGTTCTCAGCGATATGGCGATATGAGTCACTCCCTTTTGGGCCGATTTTATATACTGGCGATCCTGTTTTTATTTTGTGAGGTTCCTGCTCTTATCCTCAGGTTACCAGTTGGCACTCACATTCAATTAACTTTTCTGCGAGGTGCGGCGCCACTTTCGCTCCTTCCAGGGGAGAACGCCTTTGGATTGCCCCAATAAACTGTCATCAAGTTAATTGCCCCAAATGCACATACACCTACATATAAACAAGGGTGTGTTGCGGGTGCTCCCGGGAGGGATGGGGAAGCGACATCGAATCAAATTGAATCAAAGCCTTCTCCCACCATTCAATTCATTCTGATTCCGATTCCCGACACGCAAACGACAAAATTGTAAATTGCTCGGCTGTCAAAATTCATTTCCATCGGCTATCGGCCATCGGCCATTATGTAAGTCAAATATTGGGTGTTAAATGCGTAAGACAATACCCATGCCTCGCCCGATACCGAAAACCACAAGAGATTGCGCAAGTTTCGTATTGTTTCGGTCGCGTTTCTGACTGGGACAGTTTAGTTGGGGGTTCTCCTAATGACGGTAATTTGCCGAGGTTTTTCTCAGCCCTATTTGTGTTTTCTTTGCTCTGACTTGCTTTTCTTTCGTTTAGCTCAGCCGTTTTGTTTACTTGGCAATTTCCGCAAAAAGTTTCCTCAGTTTCGGGGGTTTCTTTTGGGAGTTGATGGTTCTCAGGTGGAACTTCCAAAGGTTCATTAAAAAAACAATAGTCTTCATTAAAAAACAATATATTCTCCTAAGATTTTTAATGCCTAAAATAAATGTCTTGCTCTTAAAAAAATTTCTTAAGATGCTACAGCTTAAAGAATGCAGTTTTTATACATTTTTGGGTGTCGAAGATATTTTCTACTGGCTGTTATAATTATAATTAATTAACCCTCTGCTTACTGCCTCTAAAAACTATCCTAGATGACACATTTATGCCTATAATCACTCTCTGCAATAATATAAAGACAATTCCTCTATAATTTAAGCCCACAAACTTCCCAAAATGGCAACCGCCTTGTGTGTCAGTCATTAGATTAGATTGTTCGCTCTGAATCAGTATCCAACTGAGATGAAAATGTACATTAAATAGTGAGTCATTGGGGTTCTAAACGATGCCTAAGCACAAAAACAAAATACAAATAAAAACCCGACACAAAATCATTTACACAAACTGTGTCCAGACTTTCGCTTTCAATTTCTTTAATTTATTTTTGTAGTTTAGCCGCGGCCAAGTTCCAATTACACAAAGCCAAAACCGTTGGACTAACAATTAACATTTACATTTGAATTGCGTTCGTCGTGCAGTTGCTGCTGTTGCTTTTGATGATTTCACGGGGCCACTAAGAGGGGTATAAAATCGCATCATTGAAATTCCAAAAGCCACACGATGCACGGATATATAATAATATGTGACCGCCGTGCAAATAGCTCCGGAGTAACAAAAATCAAAAGACAACACGCTCCGCAGCCATGTCTTATGCGAATGCTTTTATGTATATAGCGCATCCATGCCGACTTTTTGTTTATAATTTTGCTGTGTTTGTGAATGAGAGTTTATACTAGATACAGAGGCAGTCACTCACTCAGCTCACTGACGTAAAAACAACATTTCAAGGGGAATCGGGATGATATTCAAGAGATACACACAAGTGATTGAGATATAAAAGCATTGTCTTATTGATTTTGTTCTGGAATAAGTTTAGAGGTTGACAAATGTAAATTTCTGTAAGAAATAATAGTGCTTATGATTGACTGAGTGACTCATAAGTAGCTGAGCGCTGTAACCTTTCATTCAGTCATAGTAAAAACTGGTTTTTTTAAATGTATTACTCACAAAAACAAATAAATATCAAAAACAATACTAAGAATAACAAAACTATCTTCTAAGCTTAAGAAAAACAATCATTTAAGGTACCCAAATATATTCTTAGATATATAAAGATACCTATTATTAATTAATGACAAATATAACTTAAGATCGAACTCTTGATCTACGTTTTATTTCACTAGATCAAGCCTAGACTCCTATATTCCCATATCCCATCGTATACTGCCTTTTAACACCGCTTTAAGTTACATTTATGATCTAAGCGCTTCTCGCCATGCATCATTTTGCATTTCGCATTTGCATTTTGTAATCTGAAGCCTCTTCTGCCGTCGGTTACTAGGAGTGTGTGATGTAAGGGAGCATCATGCGAGTGGTGTTCGCTTACCGCCAGAAACAAACAACACAACACACAACACACTCAACACCAGATAAATATTGCATTGTTGCACTTGCTGTTGTTGCTCGGGAGGTTTATTAAAATGCGGTTTTTCAGCGCCGTCGCACAATGCTTAAATAACTAATGCAAACACATCATGAAAGCCGGAGACGAGGCAACAGCAGCAACAACATTGACGGCGACAACAACGATAAACTCAATGACAACAACGGTGTTGGGTTCGCAATAAGGCAAAAAGCAACACTGAGAAAATATTCCTACTATTGGGGGAAATAATAAAATATTTAAACTAAACAAATATTACTTTTATGATGCTATAACACAGCTTAGTTGCTTAAGAAACAAACCTTCATGCTTTTATAATATTTAATTCTTTAATTTCCCGCAGTGCATCGGCTAAAAAGTGATGTAAACAACGTTTCCAAACACACCATGAGTCATCCCACTTGGAGGCAGCGAAAGCCCTCGGCATGGGGCTCGTCGTGTAACTGGAACTGCAATCGTTTTATGATTCAGTTCCAGGTTGCACGAGGAAGTGCAGCATAAATCAGATTCCCAAGCATAAAGAGAGACTGCCCGGCTACGTACGCTACGTGCCCTGCCAATCAAGGCCCGTGTGATGCAGTGCTCGAAAAATGCATGACAACGACTGACAAATGGCCGCACACAAGGCCGCCAAGTGCTCCTCCTCCGTCCGCCGGCCTGCCGTGCCTTTCCCCCGATCTCTGCGTGTGTCATTGCAGCAGCACTCGATATTTCTGTATGTACTTTTAGTGCTACCCCCGTGTGCGCCAGTGGGGGCGCTGGCTGACTGACTGGCTCGACAATGGTGGAGGACTGGCAGACTCCAGCGGGTATCCTGGCCTACCCCACGCCAATGACATTGAACCCGCAATGTCTGAGGGCGCCCTTTTGTGGCGTTTCCTGGTGCCTGGCATGCAATTTGTGCGCTGCATAAAATTACACAAAAGCTTAACACTTTGGGGAGGGTTTATCAAAAGGGCGGTGAATTATTTAGACTTATTTTTGGGGTTTTAAAAAAATATTACCCAGGGAGAGGTAGTTATATTTTAAGAAATATATTAAAAACCGAAAGGCTAAGAAATTAATAAGTTTCATAAGGCTTTCCCTAGTGTTTTCTATTTTTATCAACTTTTTTATTCATATCATGAACAGCAAATTAAAGAATAACTCATAAAACAATGCGGTTTTTGATAAAATAAAAAGGAAATGGCCTAAGATTACTTAGTATAAATCCAATTTTATATATGATTTGCTGAGAGCAGTTTTAATCTAGCAGAGAACTGCAAATTTATAACTTTTGTTTAAAATCCCTTAAGATATCCCTTGATATAGGATTACTTTATATCCAAAATACCCACAAAGAGAAAGCCCCAGCGGCATTATGTCATACCCTCAGAGTTCAGCCGTATCGCATCTCTTGCATCGGAATCCAAGCAACTAAATCAACCCTTAGCTGGCGAATTCGGCTTCTGCTGGCCGCCGACGGGACGGGCAATGCACCCTTTGTAGGTCAGCGAGGGGGTGGCGTGGGAGGCGGCCCTATCTGCCTACAAAAGGGGGCCTGTTCTATGTCGGCCCTTTGGCGTTGCTGCACTCGCTTTCGTCATGCGTCGCGTGCCGGGCGTTTTGCTTAATGTGATTAAGACAAAGCGACAGCAAACAAAACGCAGAGTGCATTCGCCGCTGATGGAACCAGAAACAAATCAAAGCACCCCCGAGTTTGTTGCACCCTGTTTTCCTTTTAGCCGGTTCGCCTTTGAAAACGTGTTCCATGCGCTCTTTCGGCACAGAGAAAAAAATCTAGGGGAGACTAGGGCTAAATAACTCTAGTCTGTGGTCTATTCTAATAAGATTCTTTCAGATATCTTCTGGAATATAACCTTCCTTTGTTATTATTTAGCTCACATCTTTTGCCTGGCCAAATCATACTTTAAAAGGTAATAATTTATTTATTTTAAGCTAAATTCAGGCATAAATAAACCTATAAAATAACAGAAAAACCTTAGTCAAAATAGCTTTAGCTTCAACTTGGAAAAACTCGACTAATTTCACAATTCAATGGCTTTTTACGAAAGGAATCTCTGGAATCTGGTTTTTCGGTGTATCGGGGCATACCTTAACCCGTATCTTGGCAAATGCAATTATATATACACACCATCATTAGGCACGAAATGCCGTAGCGAAATTGGCCTGGCGATAAGATAATGGTTAAATATGTATGTAGAATACATACATACTACTATGTAAGACCCATTCTGGATATTCCAGGCCGTGCGAAATTCGGGCTGATAAGCGCGCGCTGCTATCATCGATAAGACACCGAATTCACAGCAACAGCGGCGATTTGAATGCACTTAATTGAGTGCAGAGAAACGGGTTGGATTTACAAACAGACTCACCTTGAAGCGGGTTTTCGATTTCGAATCGGTCTGTGTGTGCTTCTCTGAATGAAATTCTCGGATCTCCGGCGCTTTTTGATGGCTATACGCTGTCGCAGGTGCAGTGGTCGATTTTCAGCTATGTTCAGTGGAAGGCAATGTAAGGTGTATTAGCATCCCAGGGGGTTTTCACATTGGATATCCACTGGAATCGTTGGAATTCGTAAATTTTTAATACGCGCGCGATCGTTTATGTACGCAGGTGTTGGATGTATGTATGTATGTTGTATGTTTTGTGTGCCGTGCCGTGCGTGCTGTGGCCATGGGCAGCAACTGCTCCTAATCGCGAATCAATTGTAGAAATGTGTAAAAGTCCGGCGGGCTGCGATGGCCTGCCAAAACTATGTACGGAGAACGAGTATTAAATTTGACTAATTTTCATTTTGACACAAACACAGGCACACTGTGCCAGCACACTCTCTCAAACAGACACACACACACACAGCCTTTTGATTTCCGTGAGGTTTTTGGGGGTTCTACGAGAGTCCAACACTTCCCGAAACACCTATTTACTTCGATTAGAGGGGCCTAGCGTTGCAGCATCGTTTATCTGCTCCGAATTTTAGGCTTTTCCAGGCATTTGGGTGAGAAAACAAAAAATTTATTGCGCTGCTGGCTGACAGTGTGACCGGGCGGCGCGAGCAATGAGATATACTGCCGTGAAAATATACCAAAAAGTGCAACCAAGTGGCCACCGGGTAGTCCATGATTCAGTAATATAAGGTAGTCGCATCAGCGCTCAGAGAGGCATGCTAGAAAATATAATTTATAAATTAATATTATAAATATAATATAATTATAAATAGAAAGCAAGGTAAAGAAGAAGAAAGATATGAGAGAGGAAGATCAGAGAGGAGGGAGGAAGGGAAAGGGGAGGAGAGAGGAAGAGTAAGAGTAAGATGGAAAGAGATTAAGCGTGCTTACCACTTGCTGACTTCTAGAACTCGTTGGGAATTATAGTGCAATCCAAGCCTTAAGTGCGCGAATACGGCTGAGGCTCCTTATCAGCTATGGCGGAGCGATATTTTTAGCTCTGTCTGCTCTCAGAGAGACATGCTAGATAATATCGTCATCAAAAGGACGTCATAATATTTATTAAAAGTGCTTAATAATTTGAAAAATTAGCTTAGTTTAATATTTTTGTTTCTGTGCATGCTGTGTTGCCGGACCGTCTTTCTAATACAGTATTTAAATACCTTCTCAGTATATTCTACGCAGCTCCGATGGTTTTGTTTCATTGCCCGTCCACGGTCACACTGGAAAGAAAATTCAAACAAGCTTGGCGTCTGCGTCCATTTGTCCAATGTAAAGGCTAAAAAATAAACCAATAAATGGCGTCCAAGACCGAACAGCAATACAAGCTGCTAAACGCGGAGCTGATGGACCAAGTGCAGAAGCAGCGCATGGAGATCGGCGCCTACAGGAAGCAGCTAATAGCCATGAACCACGAAATCATGGGTTTGCGGGAGGCACAGATCTTGCAGAATGCACGCCATCGGCAGGATAACATCGGCATCATAAGGGGCCTAATGAGGAGCATGGACATTGATGCAGATTGCCTGGCGGATTGCACGCTAACGTCGGAGAAGGAGCAGGAAAAAGAGCCGGAAGCGTCATTTGTGGTCAGCAGGCGGAGTCAGTCGCGTCGCAGTTCCCGGGACATTTGCCAGGAATTGAGGCGTTCGAGCGCCTTGGCGTACAGCACCCGCACCATCTCCCCGACCCGACGGCGCGACACAATAGTGGAGGTGCCAAACGAGGCGCCTGAAAGTACACCGAGACTGACGGTAATGCTTAAAACCTCGTGTTACCCCCAACCATTATTAATCCCTCTCCACTTTCTAACAGCACACGCCACCACCACGAAGGGTGGCACAGTTAGCGGATGATGGGTCCAGCGAAGAGGAGCTGGAAAGCACAACTCCCGACAAGGAGGACCTGCAACCTGCGACTGAGGAAGCAGAGCAAAGGCAGGGTGACGATCGCCTGTTTTGCATCATCGAGGACAGCGACGAGGAGACATCTGCATACTCCTGCAGCTCTTCGTCGCCCATCTGCTGCGATTCAACCATCGAAGAGCAGACTCCGTCACGACCAGCTCTCCGCTCCGTCGACCCAAATGTGGTGCCCATGATGACTCGGGCAAAGGCAAAGCCCACAAAGTCCTTGGCGTTTGACCTGGATAATTCCGCAGAGGAGCAGCGCAGCATACAGCTGCCACGCCTGTGTGTCACCCGTCCCAGTCAGTCGCCCGTCCAGGTCCAGTCCTTGCTGCGGAGCGTTTCGCTGGCGGATGGGAGCCAATCAAGCCTCCGGGGTAGCCTGTTCGAAGGCGTCTTCCGGATGAGCGGCACCAACACCAGCACTCCGATTCGGAATAAGGCGTCGCAGCAGCAGAGGAAGACCACGACTGAGACGGGCGAGGAGGAAGGATGCGCCACTACCAGCAGGAGGGTCCAGCCGAAGGGACGAGTTCGGAAACTGGCTTCAGTGGGAGGATCGAGGGAGTCGGATCTATACACCTCCTGCCTCAGCAGCAGCGGGCGACCCAGCCGCAAGTGCCGGCCTGAAAAGCTATCGGAACCCAGCCTCAGGGACAAGATGCGGAACAACTCGGTGGATAAGAAAAAGAAAAAGTAGCTACCTAAGACTCTATTTGTGTTTGTTTATTTATTTTCATGTCATAGGAAATATATTCGTCATTTGTAGTAAATAAAAGCAGTTTTTAAACAGAGCTTGCAGAGAGAGATTCTCGTTCCCATTGCCCTTCCCTTTTATCAAAAAGATGCCCATCACCCATTGAAATAACACCATATTCAAGTCGATTGTTTAATAATACGTTTTAGTTTTAGGGCCCAAGTTGTAGATGCACAAACTAGGCCTATTCTCGGACACAATGCGCGGGAAACATTTACAAAAGACGCGGGGAAGCAGAGTACAAATTACGGATTTAAATACAGTAGCAAAAGGGGATAATGGATATACGTAAGCAGGCGATAATTGCACTTTGCGGGCTACTACAGTCTGGTCTCTAGACCACCTCGAACTTGCCCAGGCAGCAGTTGAGATGATCGCCGGCATCGGCATGGTTGTGGCTGTGTGCCGGCTGCTCCGTGTTCTCCTTGATCTCGCTGATGATGCCCTGTATCTTGTTGATGATCTGCTGCGAGTTTTCGCCTTCCTCAGAGCCAGCGGCGGCTGCTTCGGCTGTTGCCTCTTGCTGTGGCGCTGCCTGTCCGGGATCGGGGAGCTGCTCCCCGCCCAGGCTGCCTACCAGCTTGTTGAGCGCCTCGATCTTCTCGCGCAACTGCTCGCGCTCTGCCTGCAGCAGGCGCATTTGGGCTGCTTTCTCGTACTCGCGCTGCTTCAGCATGCGCCGCTGGGTCTGGTACAGAGCGATATACTCGCCAATGGTCTCCGTTTCGCCCTGCAGCTGCAGCACCAGGTGCTCCAGGCTGTGCTTCTCCTCGGTCAGGTCGGCCACCTGGCTTATCAGGGTGGTGAACCGCGACTGCAGGCGTTCCACGGCCTCGGCGGTGGGCAGGGTGCCACCCAGGCTGGGGTCGTGGCTGTGCGAGTGATCCTCATGTGGGTGATCATGGGAGTGCTCGTGGGAATGCTCATGTGGATGATCGTGGGAGTGATCGTGGCTATGGGCTTCATCAGCTTCGTGTACTGGTGCTTCGCCTGCTTCCTCGCCTGCTTTTCCCTCCTGGCTGTTGTGGTAGGCCTTGGCCTTGAGAAAGGGATACTATTTTCAGTAAAAATAACGAAAAGAGAAGAGTCCACTTACCTCGTAATGCTGCAGGCGGTCCAGCTGCTGTTGCAGCATCAACTGCTGGCGCTGCAGCTCCACATTCTCGTGCGACAGCCGGATCATCTCCTCGTCCTTGAACGTGAACCGCTCCTCTGTGGCGTGCAGCTTCTGCTCCATGCTGGCATAGTTCTGGCGTATCTCCCGATTGGCAAACTCCTCGGCATCCAGACGGATGACCAGCTCGGCCTTGTCGTTTGTCAGCTGAACGAATCGCTGCTGCAGCTCGTCCAGCTGCTGCTTCATCTCCACGTTCTGGCTGAGGGCACGCGAGGCGGCCACCTTATCGGACTCCATGGTGGCCAGCAGCTTTGTTTGATCCGGCTGCACGGCCTGCAGGCGTTCGAGCTGCTGCTCCAATTCGGTCAGAGCGGACTCCTTCAGCTGAAGCTGGTCGTCCTGGGACTTAATCTTGAGCTGGAATTCATGGCGTTCGAAATCGAGGTCGGAGAGGCGCTCTTTTAGAGACGCCAACTCATCCTTCAGGGCATTCTGGAGGAGAATAACGAGTTTTTAATAGTGTAAACAGCTCATTTTGAATTACACTGTTACATTAGGGACCAGTTGGAATAATGTTATCGAGTTTACACTAGGGAATCTCTTCATTAAAGCCTCATCTTACCTGCTCGCTGGTCTGCTCTTCCTTGGGCGGAGGCTGCTCTTGGCTGACCGCCTCCTTGAACTGCGCCTGCAGGCTGAGGTTCTTCTGTATGTCCCGCTCCAGGCCGCTCACATGCTCCACCAGCTGACGCTCTCGCTCCTTCAGCGAGTTGAGCTCCTCCGCGAGCTCCGTGTTGCGCTCGTTGAGCTTGGCTATCTCGCCGCTCTGGTGCTGCACGTAGTTCTGGTACTGGGCCGCCGCCTGCTCCTTGTCCTGCGTCAGCTGACCCACCATGGCCTGGAGGTCGCGGATCTGCTGCTCGTACATGTACTGGGTCTGCACCAGCGACTCCACGCGGTTGTCGGCGCTGATGTTGGACTCGTCGGAGAGCTGGCGCAGCTTTAGCTGGGCCATTTCCAGCTCATTCGATTTGAGGGACAGCTGCTGCTGCAGGTCGTCCTGGCGCAGGTTGCTCTGCTTCAGCTGGGCCTCCAGTTCGTGGAGATGGGACTGCTGATCCTGGACTTGTGCCTGCGACTGCTGCAGCTGGGTTTGCAACTGGCCGTACTGCTGGCGCTGCTGCTCTCCGCTCGACTGCTGATCCTGGTAGTGCTGCTGTAGCTGCTCCAGGCGCTGCTGGGTCTGCTCCTTCAGGGTGCGCAGCTCCTCCAGTTCCATTTCCCGCTCGCGACAGGCCAGACGCGCCTTTGTGAGCTCCGCATTCAGCTGGGCCTTCTCCGCAATGATCACCTGAATGGCCTGCAGGTTGGAGGGGTCGGCAGCTATCAGGCCGCCATTGTGCTGCGCCGGCAGCGGTGATTCCGGCTCGCTCTGGGTGAAAAAAGACGCCGCTGTGGCCAGGACGGGCTGCTCCGGCTGCTGGAAGCCTACACCGGCTCCACCGGCTCCACCATTGCTGCCGTTTACATTTAGCTCGCTGTCGGAGCGCTCTGACAAGTTGCTGGCTATGCTGACGGTCGAGGAGTGCGAGTGCGATTGCGGCTGCGACACCGCCTCCTCTGCTGCTCCCGGCTGGCCATTGTTGTTGTTGTGGTTATTATTGCGCTGCTGGTACTCCTTCAGCTGTGTCCACATAAACAAAATCAATATTAGAGAGCGAGAGCCAATATGTTGTCCACGTCACAAGAGCAAAACAATTGTGTGTGGCAGTCGCCGTCGCGCACCTTTTTCCTCGCTGCGGCCAACTTCTGCGCCTTGGCGTCCTGCGTCTCATCGGGCATGGCCTGCGGGGTCACCTGGAGTCACCGGAATTTGGGAGCAGTGCCCAAAAGTTTAACTAAAACAAGGCAAAAGTGGCAAAGAGTTCTGAATGTTGATAACAGGTCAGCGGTCGAGTGTGGCCGCAGGCGGTGACTGCCAATATACCGCGAGTAGGGTCACACTTGCCGGCAGGTCTGGCAGCTTTTCAAGCTCTAATTTGGCGAGTGGCGGGAAATTTGGAATTTGTAAGCTAGTTTTTGAAAAACATCAATTATTGACACAATGATGATGGAGTATTTAAATTGGGAAACTAATTTGAGGCATAAGTGTATTCAGAAATGAGTATACGGCGTTCTTAATAAATACAAATAGTTGACTTCCACATTTTGCGATAGAAACCGATGACTTATCGACGATAGCCAAGTCATCGATAACTGTCCGACCTTTGACAGTTACTTTTCCTTGCCGCTCGTCAGTCGAATTCTGACCGCGAAACAGCAAAGAACGCCGGACGAGCACGATGTGTAACATTTCCTGGCTTATCAAGTGTTCCGTAGCTCTGACTCTCTGGTGCCTGGCACCGCTGATTGCCCACGCAGATGCGGACTCCCCACAGCTCAAGTACAACGTGAGCTTCGCCCAGCTCGACTCCTGCCAGACCTACTCGATCCGGGATGCAGGCTATGCCTATCGGGACTTTTTTATGGTCCACTCCCTGGACAATAACAAGGCGAAGGCAGGGGAGCGACTACACCTGAAGTTCTACGTCCTGACCACCATGGATGCCCACATACTGCTCTCGGTGACGAATCACGTGAGGCCAAACGATCGAGTCTACGAGATTGGTAGGTAGAAGCACCAAAGGTTTCTGGGAGATTCTGAAGAATTTTACGAGATCTTAAGGTAGAATCAGGTAAAAACATGTTTCTCACACTTAAATAGAAGAGAAGAACATTCGAAGTCTAGAGCTTTCGTAGATTTAATTTGTTATTGTGATATTTGTATGAACTTGACATTTAGAGATAAAAACTTTGTGCAACATGTCTTGAGAGATATGAAACTTCTCATATAAATAAGCTGGAAATTAATGGTGTTTTTCATTTATTAAATAAAATTATACCAATACCTATGGTATATTTGTATATTCTTATATCCTATATCGTAATAAACTCAGGCTTTCGGTGTTTTTTTCATAAAATCTCCTCATAATTTTAAATGAAAGTCAAGTCAAACATATTTTAATGGCTTCTGTTTTATTTGAGATAAAAATGCTAAAAAAAAACTGAACCTTCATTGGGAGGAGGTTACTGGGACACCCCTGACTTTACTATAGGGGCTTTGTTGATATGGATTACTCTGCCTTGCAGTGATAGGAGCCGGCGGAAATACATTTTCCGCTATCCGCACCGCCATGGGAGTTAGGCGCGTGTCCACGAATCAAGATCGGAACTTGCTATCTCTGTACGAGCCGACGCCAATTGAGATTGTCCAGACGCAGAGTGAGTCTCCTCCTGCCCTCGGAACTTATCGGGGTCTCTCTTTTAAAATGACTCATATCTCTCTCATTCCGCAGATGCCGAGCTGTTTGTTTACATTCCCGGCTTCAAGAAGGAGCCCCTGCTGCAGTTCATCGATGCCTCCGCGCTGACCATCAACTACATCAGCTTCAGTTCCTTTGGCACAAATACGGCGAGGTGGTTCTACGATTGCGGTTTCGATGGATTTGGTGAGGGAAAAGATCAATTAATAATAATAATTATTAAAAATTTTCTTAAAGTATTTGGTTCAATTCAATGATGGATTTCTGAGATCTTAGGGAACAAATTTATAATGGATTATATTTTTCAGGACAGGAAATATCGGCTGATGTTCCAGAGCCAACGACGGAGCAGAAACTGCTTTCCCACCTAAATTTGCAGGCGGAGAATGCCAGTTTGCCGGCCAATCTGAGTTCCTTACTCTTCCACTTCCAAACGCGTTCGCTGGCCTACGAAATGACCAATTCCCTGCTCCGCACCCGCATGCACTTTATGATGGTAACTATTTTTTGTTATTACATTTTTTTTTATATGTATGTATTGTTTTCTATTATTTTCTTTTATAAGCACTGGCAGGACGATCGCCTGAGCTGGAATCCTGCCGACTACGGTTATCTGCAAACCTTTGAGCATCCGGATCTGCAAGTATGGACACCGCACATGCGGGTCCTCAACGGCGCCCTGGACTCCATGGACGAGGTGCTGCGATCCTACGAGCTGCGTGTCTTTGCCAACGGCAATGTCACCCTGTATGTCAACAATCTCCAGCTGACCAGCTGGTGTGTGGACAGTGCACGGAACTGGCCCAAGGAGCGTGTGACATGCGACATCGAGCTGGGCCTGATCGGCCAGGAGGGGGAGGGTAACGAGCAGGGGAACCTGGCGCTAATCTACGATCAACTGCGCAGCCCCGTGGCGCCCAATGAGCACGTGAACACCCCGTCGGGCTGGACATTCCTCGACATATCCGTGGTCCAAGTGGGGAACGATTCGGCGAATAGATATACCCAGAAGAGCATGCTCCAGACAATGGCTGGGGATGTGGCCATAGAGTTTACCATTCAGAGGAATAGCAGCTTCTATATGACCGTGTTCTATGTGCCACTGATTGGTAAGTGGGAAAGGGATATTAGTGGTTGGTAGAAGTGTGAGGTGTGTGTAAGTTATCGATAACTATCGGTATATCGGAAGAAACATAGTGGTGACTGTACCTTGAAAGGTAAAAGTGGGAAAGGGATATTAGAAATTGGTTGAAGAAGTGTGAGGTGTGTATAAGCTATCGATAACTACCGGTATACAGAAGAAACATGGTGGTGACTGTACTTTGAAAGGGGAAAGTGGGAAAGGGATATTAGAGATTGGTAGACGAAGTGTGTGGTGTGTAAAGCTATCGAAAATTACCGGTATACAGAAGAAACATAGTGGTGACTGTACTTTTTAGTTTCTTCTTTATAATAGAGATATTTTCATGGATTTTTATTATTTTTATTTGATTTGTTTTAATTTTAATTTAAACTTTTGTGTTTTCAGCCTGTCAAATGTTCTTGATCCTGTCATTTGTGCTACGTTCTACAAGGAGAAGTGCTCTAATTCTTCTCTCCCTGCTGATAACCGCCTGGGGACTGATGTATCTGACGCGCCACGCCTCTCCGCACTATGTTCCGCCCATAAGTAAGTTCAATATTTAACTTCATTAACTTAACTCATAGTTAATTAATTTCCCCCTAGTGTCTGCCTACAAGGCTGTAATGATAACCACCAGCTACTGCTATATCCTGCACATTTGCCTGATGTGGCTAGAATTGTACCCACCCAGAGCAAAGGCTCCTAAAGCTTTGGTGGCCATCATCAACAGCAATATCCTGCGGTGCATTCTGGGCCTAAGATTTACAGATGTGAGTTCGGTAATTCCTCAAACTATACAAATTATAATGCCATATAATTTATATCCCTCAGGCCACTGATTTCTACGACATTCAGGAGAAACCCTGGCCCCATCTGGGCAAGATCCTGAACAACCTGAGCTCCATTATAGTCATCATTATCTTCGCCGTCATTAATATAACGAGTGGCCTTTGAAAAATGCAAATTTTCCTTTATTGTGCGAGAGAATAATTCATGGTTTTCTTAAATAAATAAGAAGTAAACAGAACTAGGACAGATCCTGGTAGGATGTGAGTGTGACTACTGGACGTGGGAAAGTGGGGGAAATACTAAAGGAGAACGTGCCTCGGCTGTTCCTGCTGCGACTCTACAGGACTCTCTCTCTCTCGCTGCTCCACCGCCTCCGGATCGGGACTGGTGCGTGGACTGACTTGGAGCGGTTTTGGTATCTAACTTGGGCTTAATGGTAGCCATAGCCGTGGTCTTCGTAGCCACCATAGCTCAGGGCGGGAGCTGCGTAGCTGATGGCGGGAGCAGCATAGGACTTGACCACCGCGGGAGCGGCATAGCTGATGGCTGGGGCGGCATAGGACTTGACCAGCGTGGGAGCAGCATAGCTGATGGCTGGAGCGGCGTACGACTTGACGGCAATGGGCGCGGCATAGGACTTGATGATGGGCGTGGCATGGGAGACGACCTAAGGGAAAGAACAATACTCCTTAAAGAATCCTTTCTAAAGATATCTTTCCCATCTTACCGAGCTAAAGTGCGAGTAGCTGGTGGCCGGGGCCACCGCCTTGACCGCCACAGGCGCCGCATAGGACTTGACCACCGTGGGAGCAGCGTAGCTAATAGCCGGAGCCGCATGGGCGTAGCTGTAAGATGGAGCAGCATAGGATTTGATCACGGGAGCAGCTGCAGCATAACTAATAGCTGGGGCAGCGTGGGCATAGCTGATGGCTGGAGCGGCATAGGATTTGATCACCGGAGCGGCTGCGGCATAGGTGATGGCAGGAGCATGGCCATAGCTAATGGCCGGCGCCGTGTGGCCCAGGCCATAGTCCAGGAGGCCAGGAGCGGCTTGGGCCACAGCCAGCAGAGTGGTGAGGATCTAGGGGAGATTATAGAGATGTATCTTTATCCTTTAGCTCGGTCCTCGAACGACTCACCAGCAGTTTCATGGTAGCTTGGGATCTCGGGATGTCGAATCACTTGGCCTGGCGGGAGAATAGCGACTGTAAGTGGATTGCGTGCGTTGCGTTACTTTTATACTGCCAGACCACGCACTCGTCGCAGCTCCAAGCTCGCCAGCGGACGGACAGTGGACAGATCTTGACTAGATTTCGATCTGAGCAGAGCAACCGAGCTGAGCAGCAACAAAAGCGGGCCAAAGCAGCACCAATTTGTGAAGTATCTCGGCTGCGCCGAAGTGAAACTGCAATTCTCGTCGAGAGCGGATGACGCAACGCGAGCTGGGGAGCTGGGAGCTGGGATCGAGCTCCAATCTCTGAAGGCAGACCACTTGCCGGCAAAGGAGTCGCAGGAAAGGCGGCATTTCCCACTCGGGGGAGCCTCAGAGATTGAGATTGGAAAGCCCGCGCGAGCTAATTGAATTCTCTGATTAGAGCTGGCCAGCCCAATTTTGGTAACATTTTCGGACTGGACACTGGCCACACCCCTTGAAGGCATCCACAGCCTTGCACTGGCCACACTAACAACTTAATTAGCCACCGGAGAATGCCGTCTAATTGTTCTCGATGCAATTCTCCATTCGTAAATTCTCGGTGTCGCTGGGAAATTCTCCCCAAATTGCATAATGGAATTAATGGACGCTTGCCAAATATCTAGGCGAGATTTATCTTTTTATCGTGCCTCGAATGCCGCTGCGTGCCACATTTGACCATATTTGATGGGCGATTTCAGCTGGAGACGTCGATGGAGTCGCCGGCAGTCGCAGTCGCATTTGCAGCCACGCCGTCTCCACTCGAGGACACTCACTGCTCACTACTCACTACTAACTCTAGAGTATATGCGAGGGGGGAGTCCGCGTCCAAGTCCCAGCCCCAGTTCCAGCTCCATCTGGTTAGCCGGCGATGCGATCAAGCATCTGGCAGCTCGTGGGATTTTTTTATTGCCGCCATGATTAACCCCCTGGGCTTCAGAGAGGGATCCATAAATTTGGACAAATATTGGAGGGGATATTTTGTGAAGAATTATAAAAACTGCAAGCTTCTATGTTATTATATTATAGGTTGCAAAAAATATATAAAAAATGATGTAGAAACGTACAAAAGAATAGCATCGGTAGGTCAGCAAACGGATACTGATGAAGGCTCTGGTAATGTCAGAAACATCTTTATAACTAAGCTTACATATTTTTGGAATATAGTCGCATTTTGATTTATGATTTATTACTAATTAAGTTTATTGATATTCCAGAAAAAGATTTAAAATTGTATTATTCAATACACACAGAGAATTATGGCATCCAGAAATTGAGAATACGCGTTCTTAAATACGTACTATTCTCATTTTGAGAAAGAATTTAAAGACCAAAAAAACGTATACGTTTGATGATCTTCCAAAGAAAGGTGTTTAATTTTATTATTTATTAAGTTAGATTATATTTCAAAGAGAGATTTAAAATTCCATAAGTTTATAAACCTTGGCCATAAATTAGACATGTTTTTTATATTTTTTATAGACATCCTTTAGCTTATAAAATCAATTAATTAACTAATTTTTCCCAAGACAAACCTTATCACTTTCCCAATCTTAACCCAAAGGGTTAAGTCTCATGGCAAAAATTTGCAAACAATTCATAATGCTCGAGATTGGGGCATGCAACCTGGCAGTTCGGCACTTGAGTTTCCTCTCGAGAGTGTCCACGACACCAGGGCAAAACACATCTTGGAAGAAACATAGAAAAACACACGAAAATCCACACTCGTTGAGACTCTGCTCTGAGTCTCAGCTGGCAGGCAGTTCATGCATATAAATCACGCCAATGGAATGTGATTTATGTGAAATCTATTAGCAAATATTAAGTCAATAGCTCGGCAATTGTTGGCAGTGCCAAACAAGTGTTCCATGTCCAATTCGATGCGGACAGATCATTGTGAGTCGCTTTATAAATAAAAGATCAGCCACAGCAGCCACTGCCCCACATTTTTCGGTGGCCACTGGCCAGGTGGAAAGCAATTTTCCAGCTTAGAAGGGTGGCAAGCTCGAATGCCAAATTGCCACAGACTAAATGCCGATTTAAGGCTGATCGATCAGTGATCGCTCCAAGCCAAGTCTCTTTTAGCCTTTTTGGTTGGCTGGTCGGGCGTGCGCTCCAAAATGGGTGCAAAATGCCGTGGATTTTGGATGACGGGCCTAATTAGCCGCTGAATCCATCGATTGCCCAATTCCAGTGGCCAATGCCCCATGCCCCAGCGCAAGCGCAGAATTCTTCGCGTTGCACGCGGCGTATGCGTTATTTTCGTCGATTCAATTCAATTAATTAACGCCGCCACATTTGACTTGCAAATGCCACAGAATAAACGCCAAGAAAAAGGAAAACAACCAAATAAAAAACAGTTGCAAAATGGAAAAACGCACGCTTAATTAAATCAGAAAAACAAACGACGAAATCAACGGGCCAAAAGCCAAAGAAAAACAAACTGAAAACTGCGTGGCATTTATGACGCTTTGCCCGAGCCGAGAATTAATGAATGAATCGTGGTGGACATGGAAATGGATTTGATTTTCCGTCTTGAGAAACTTTGAGCCTACAAAGTGTGACGGGACGTGACGTGACTCGGGTGGGACACTGAAGGAAACGCGGGGTTAGGATCTAGGCTTAGTTTTTAACACGATGTTAGTTTGTGAAGCAAAGCCTACATTTATGGGAGGTTATTAATATTTTCTCAATGATTTTACTTAATGTATAACTCAATAGTATTTTAAATAGATTAAAAGTTATTAATAAAACCGATCAGAAGATAGATATAGGCTTCTAAGGATAGCTTTCACCAGTTAGTTAGCCTTTAAATGTTTTAATATTTTTTTCTGGCTTTTATTTAATTTATTATATTTAGTTTATAAAATGTAAAATATAATCTCGACTGATTCTAAGATTAAATTTCTTTCTCTGCAACCTGGAGCCATTTTGCATTTGGCAATTCCCCATTTAAAAGCGAGCCAATGACAGTTTCCATTCGCATTTTACAATTTTCTCGCCTTTTTGTTTGTATTTTTCCCACAACAGGATTTTCGGTGGTAAGTGGTTAGTTTATGGGATGACTACATCGAGTCGCTCGATTGTGGTCGCTTGTGAAATGCTTATTGCCTTGGTAATGGGCCAAGTTGAAGTGGATTTTGGGTTGGCAGTTATTCCTAAAGACTCACTCAGAGTCAGCTTATGGGTTCTTATATAAGTCAAGAGCCTTGATTAATGGTTTATTTCCAACTTTATCAAACAAATTTTACTTTATTATATTTTTTTAACAGATTTTTTAAGGGGAAAACTTCGATTTATTAAGTGCTGTGGATTTTCCAAGTTGAAAGACAAGCTTCACTTAGTGGCGCCATCTGAATATTATTTGAGGCAACTTTTGAGTCAACTAGAAAACTAGGTGTCGCTTTTGTGTATTCAGTATAAAAGCAAATGTAAAAACTATTTACAAATTTTAAATTAATTAACAAAATTAAGGATAGGGATTTTGGTACGTATAAAAGAAAATGTAAAAATTATTTACAAATTTTAAATTAATTAACAAAATTAAGGTATGGGATTTTTGTTGTAGAAATGATAAGAAAGCCTGTTAAAGATTTTTGTTATCTGAAAAGAAGCAAATGAAAAGACTAATTTATGACTACAAATTAATTTAATAAAGTATTTTTAGGCTTAAATCTATAACTGTTTTTTTTAATTACTATTTTAAAGGACATAACTATTCTTACTATTACCATCAGTTTGAAAAACCTTTATTTTTATTTCCTTCTTTATTTAAATACAAAACTTATGCCCTCCTTAAGTTTTTAATTAAATCATTTAGCTCGCATTTTCCATAGATTTAATTTCCCAATACATTCTTTAATTGAATGTCATGCCACATTAACATTAACCCTTCCTTTATTGATTTCCCTCCTCAGTATTTCCATGGAAGAAGACCCAGAGACTCGCCTCGATTAAATTTAGATCAAAGCCACTGGAGTTAATGACGTATGATAAATGCACACAAATCGTATGGATTGACGTAGATGGGGTTCTTTGGCGGGGGTCAGTGGCGATTCGGAGGGGTTAAATGGGGGTCAGCCCTCGGAGTCCAACAGGTGACCGAGTGGGGAGGATTTAGATGGTTGTACCTGGCTGCCCACTGACCTTAAAATCCAATTTTACAACAGGTTTCGAGGTTTCCCCTTTGCAAATTAGGAGAGGGATTAAATAGCAGATTAATCAGAATTTAAGATATAAAGTATTAAGCAATTCTCCTGAACTTTAAAGCTCAAACTCTTATTTATTTAATTAAGCAAACTCGATGGCTTGTGGACTGGAAGCGGCACCTTCATGATTCTTTTACTCTTTTTATTTTTATTTATTTTGTGCGTTGTGCGTTTGTCAAGTGCAGTTTGAAATTCAAGTTGCCTAATAACTTAAAACCCCAAGCAGCTTTAATGGCCATAATTCGTCTTGGCCAAGTCTCTCTGCCAGCTGAGGAGAAGGGAACGCAGAACGCAACGCAGAAGGCGAAATGGTAAAAGCCAAAAGGAGTGTCGTTGCTATTGCTTTTGTTGTTATTGCTGTTGTTAGTGCAGTGTTAATGTTAATGTTGTTGTTGTAGCAGCACTATTGACAGTATTGATGGAAATTCTTTTGTGTTTTACGAAAAAAAAAAACGTATAAGAACGAAGAAAGTGAAGTTTAAGGTAAAGAAAGCGAAGTTTGAATGCTCTATAAATTATTTATGAATAATTGAATATATTTTTAATGAAAAGTGCTTGGTAAAAAATGTTCTTTTGATTTTTTTGAGTATTAATTTTAAACACAGATTCGAGTTTTAGAGCTAAACCTCACGGAATAGCTCACCTTTTCGTCAGAAATTTATTATTTTAAAATACTTTTCAATGAATTAAATTGCATATGATATTAGGATCTTATTCTTTTATGTTTGAAAAATATTATTGCATTTCCCTATAATAGTATACTTTAGTTTTTAATAATTATTTATTACTTTAGTAGTATTTTGTGGGCTAAAAAATCCAATAAATAAATTAATCAAATTCCTCCAAGCTTAATTACTTCTCCCCTATTTAATAGGGTATTTTTTGGGTGGCAGAGAGGCGACGCGCGCTGTTTACTCTTTCCTAGCAGCAAATGAAAGCCCAACGTGGACCGTTGGTGGTGTCGCTTATGTGGACAGGTGCAGTGCCCAGGTAAATGCCGGTGTGTGTGTGTGCGTGTGTGTTTGCCTCCGTTCTGTTTCGAATGCCGCAGCAATACCCAGTCCAATACCAATACCGATACCCATAACCAGGGCCCAAACCCAGGGCCTGGCATAGCCCCCGACTTCTAAGCCCGAAACGAACAGTTATGCAAATCGACAAGAGGCGCACCTCCCACTCCCACTCGATAGCTAAACTTCTTGTGTTTTTTTGTAGGTTTTTTTTTTGTTTATTTAGCGCCTAATACCCAAGTTTATGTCGCTTAATTATAGGCCCTAAGCAGCCGCCTTTAACATGCTAATCGGCAGCAGACCCTTGTCATCCTTTTGGCGGTGTCGGGTGACCTTCTTCTCATCATTGGCCGCTAATGGGACTCCGGCGAGGGAAATTCTAGTAGCTTGGGAGCGGAAATCCGCGATGCGAAAGTTACCAATTGGGTAATCAAGAGTTAGATCGATCCCACATCGATCGCTGCTCTGGCCTTATGGAGCCACCTATTAAGCGGATTTGGCCAATTCAGAAGCAGTCAGAATCGGCATGGAGATCTGCTTTTAATAAGGCCTAAATAGCTCTCAGCTCAGAGCGATTAATTTGCCATAAAAGTTGGGCTTTAATTGGCCAACGAGTGGGAGGTCTCGAGCGTTAACTAACGAAAGTGTTTTGGCCAAATGAACACATTCTGAATATGAACTGGAAGAGATATGGGATACACTTGAAGAAGAACTAAATGTATTGTTAAGAAAACGAGAAATTATAGTGTATTAAAACATAACATGAAAATGCTGCAAGGGAACTGCAACTGACATTGGGAGATAAGAGTGAAAACAGACATTTCCATCTGCACTTTGGCCTTTGCACGAAAATTTGAATGCCACGTGGATTGCATTCAAAGATGACCACCCACAGGTGGGCGGTGTTTCAAGGGCGATGCTCAAACTTTTTCAGTGGGTGGTTTTTGCCGGTGGGCGATAGTTGTCCTTCAGCCACGTCCTTTCAACTCTGACATTAAGCCATGCAAATTGAGAGCCTTGATTAAAACCACTTGCTCGACCTAGTGGCTGTCCTATCTTATTAATTTTACTGAGTGCATCGATAATGCATTCCATTTAGCAGGTGTTTTAATTGCATTATACGCTAAGAGCAAGCAGCAGGATTTACAGATCAAGGATCGAAGTAACTAGTGACCTGTAAAAGGGTCAAGGATAATAAATATATTAGATAATAAATATATTAGAGCAAAATAGTCTTGTGATTCGTTAGCAGTAGAAGTCTAAAAACTACTATACTCTCATGTTACCTTTTAATTAGAAAAGAAAGAAATACTGACTATTTTTCTAATTTGAAATTTAGTAATACAAACATAATTAAATCATTAAAAAAATGTTTTTTTTCTTGTTAAATTTAATTAAGTAATATTTTTGACTGTGTATTAAGATTTTATTATTTTTATTTACTAACTAAAATTTGTATTTATTGAGTAAAGTAATTATTCTACCATAATTATATACCACAATATACTTTAAAAATATATTTAATGCTGATATTAACTTTTATCGCTTGTTTATTCTCTCACTCAAATCATCAAGCTCTCGCTAGCGCTCTGGCGCTCAATCCAGAGTATGCAACACCCACAACTTCAGCAGGCCAGAGCGGGAGAGAGAACCCACACTTGTTGCGCTCAGAGAGCCCCAATCGGAGTGAGAGCGTTTCCAGTCTCTTTCACTCAAATGCTCAAGCGGCGCACTGTGGGGCATTTTGTCAGAACAATATGGAGTTCAAAATAAATAAAATTCTTAACATCCAGCAACGATATGCCTGATCCATCCTATTCTTACTATAAATATATTATAAATTCCTTTGATATTCAAGATTTTTCAATAAAACTATATTATATAATAAATTTTGACTAAAAACGTTAGGCATACAAAAATGTTACCTATTAACGTTTTCATAATATATTAAGTGTAAAAATACTCAAAGGTTTTTTTTACAAAAAGGCTCCGCTTAATTAAGTTGCTGTTTTGGCCTTTTCATTCCACTGTACTGGGCGACTATATAAGCCGTAGCGCAGCACAACTCGTGCTCAATTTTTGTTTTTGCAGCGCGGCGTTCGGAGTTGAAACTCGCAGTAAAAGGTGCTCGAAAAATATTCGAAAAAATAGAAAATAAACTATTTTGAATTGTTTTGTTTGTGACGTGCGGGTTTTGAATACCTCCCCAATTTGAAGCGCGTTTTTCGTATTGTGAGTGCGTGTTTTTTGTGTTTTTATTAAATTTGAAGTGAATATAAAGAGAAATAAACAAGCATAGAAAGAGGAACCGCAAGAGGAGAAAGAAACAAAAGTGGAAACTGGAAAAAAAAAGTGAAGCTTTTGCGTTATCAGTGCCTGGAAATTATAAATGAGAAATGGAAATGAATTCGAGCGAATAAAGTGTAATAAATATAGTGGCAAGTTCAAGCGAAATTCCAAACTAAGCAGTTTTTTATTTGTTATTCTCCCCGATTGCACTGATAATCGAAAAGAAAGAAAATCAACTGTGTTTGTGCAATTGCAGGAAGGAATGTGCAAAGGCAAATAAAGAAATAACTGTAATCCTATACGAGTGACAGACAGACAGACAGAGAGAGAGAGGGGGAGGGGGAGAATTGATTGATTTGTAAGGCTTGTAATATTACCAAGTTCACTGGGCCCGAAAAACGCCCTAATGTCAAGGTCTTTGCGCTGGGCGAGATCGGGTTTTAGCTTAACTCTTAATGGACTTGACCCCCATTTTTTTCAGGGGGCTCAAGCTTAACGAAATCCGCAGCTAAAGTTACACAAAAACAAAAGAAACATACGAGTATTTAGTCAATTAGAGTTGAGGGTTTTTGGGCTCAGATTGCAACATTTTCTCGTAAATCAAATTGATTTATCAATAAAAAATAATATTTATTTTGCGTGTGTAAGCAAAATAATGCTTAAGATTTCATCAATTCAGTTTAGATTGAAATATAACTATGTTAATATTATAGCTATTGAATACTTTACTTAAAAATATACAAATAACAGATAACTAAATATCTATAATTTTATTTCCCCATTATAATGACATCAATTCTTAATCTCTCTCAATCATAAAGAAATCCATAAGAACCCAGACGACGGAAATAAAAATCACAAATAAATGAAACCCTCAAAAAACCAACAAAAGGAGTGCAAATAATAAACAAAGAAAAAAGTTTAGCAACTGTGAAAACGACTTACGAATTTTCACAACAACTTGATGTTTTGTAACGGATTTTCGAGAAACTGGTAAAAACTTTATTTGTGGATTCTTCGGCGGCTGCTTCGTCTTCTTCTTTGCTTCGGCGGCAAAAAACAATTTTGTGATCGTCTGCTGATTTTTGTTTAGTTCTTTTTTTCCGAAGAGAGAACGCAGAGCATTCGAGGTAAGTTGTGCTAATTGTTGCTAAATTATTTAGTTGGCTATTTTTAATGCAATATCTTGGGAGTGAATCATGCGAGGAATCTAAATCGGAAAGTGCTCGTGCCCTTTTATAAATCAGCCTCTTGGGTTGTCCTATATTCAGTCCCTGAAAAGATCAGTAGATAGTAGTTCTATAATTAAATATAAGTGGGAATAATATTAGGGAAATAATGTTTCACATATTTATTAAATGTTATCTTATCTCAAGTTTTAAAAATAATATATAATCGTCGAATTTTATTATGTTAAAATGGTTTATATCTAATTTTAATTACATAAAGACACAACAATTATATACATAATTATTTTGGTTATAAATTTTATGAAAAAATAATTCAACTTCGTTTGCAAATCTTTCTTTTCATAATGTTTATGTATATTATGGGAATAAAATGTTTTTAATTAATTAATAATGCTTGGATAGGCTAATAATAATGTTATGTTTTTGGGAAAGAAACTTATGAAGCTTGTAAAACTATTAAATTCTGATTTATAGTACTGTAAAGTACATTTTACTTATAATTGTTTAATAAAAAAATAAACTAAAATATAAAACAAAAGTGCGATATTTGGAATTCTTTTAAGCCTTTTTAAAGTCCCTCTCTGCAAGTGCTCTACTATATATAGCGAGGCTCTGTCAGCTGTCCGTCAGATCGGGACAGATCGGGTTGAATAAACCCAAGCCTCTCTGTATATATTCAACCGCAACTGAAAGCGAGAGGCATAGAGCCATAGACCGATCGCTCAGATCTAATGCCGCTGGAATCGCACAAGGTTGTCCATATAGCGAGCTCGCTTTTCGATTTTTTTCTCTCTCAATTTTTTGTTCGAATTGTTCACCTGTCTGTCGGCTTTGAACTCGGCACCTGTTGCGGTCAGAGTGGCGATCGCCTACACTGTCAGAGAAAAACCTGTGATCGGATGACTGAAACAGCCTGAAAATGGCCTGTCAGAGAAAGTGCTCCCTCTTCTGCCTGTTCATGAGCACTTGGGGCTTCCTGATGCTGATCATCCTTGGCGCCTGCTTCACGATCCACTCGCTGGTCCTGGTGCACGACCTTCCGCTGGGCCACAAATTCCTAAGCCCGGAGCAGTTCAAGTTTGAGGCCGACGTGGCTTACGCCCAGGTGGCGCTTCGCTGCTTCATCACTGCCTTTGTTTACCTGGTGCTTGGGGTCATCTCGGCGATCGTCTTCCATAAGGACAACAAGCGCAGGAAGCGGCTGTACAAGAAACGAAAGCAGACCGGCCTGAATCCGATTCATTGAATAAATTATATTTTCACGGCTTCAATTGCATTTCGATCGCAGCAGCACCCACTCGACCGTACCTCCGGCGACTCCCACTTGTTAAACCAGATCAGAACAAGAACAAGTTTGTTGACCGCATTCTGCGATTAGCCTTAGCTTCTTTATCATTTACCAACTGGGCTCTCTCTCTATTTACTCCGCATTATGCATTCGTCTCGACGATTTTTGACAAGTCTGTCCCCGCACGTGACACCTTTTTCTACCTTTTCCACCTTTCTATAGGTGTGTTCTTTCTCCTCCTCCTCGTCAGCGGCTGGGGCAGCGGCAACGGTGGTGCCCCATAAATTTCCGTGAAATTCTCTTTCTTTCCGAAACATGCTAATGGGGTGTGGGTTCTTCTTATCGAGCTTTTTGAGGTGTACGAACATGGAGACACGATTCCCTAGTTGTAAGCCATGCATTTGTTTATCTCTCTGGTTATCACCACCAAGTGCAGTCTGCAAACCGCTAAAAACTGGCTCAGACATCTTAAATCCATCGTGGTTTTTTAGGGGAAACTCCGGTGATCTGATTTAGGTGGAAAATGTTCCGAATTACGCGTTATATTTTAGTGGAGAAGTTAGAGGAAGGCTGTGATTGAAATAATTAAACAGGGGAAATATGCTCTTACATGGAAATCTTGTATATTCTAAGAGAATTCTTCCTCAAGTTCTTGAGGTATCTTTTTCTATTTGAATAGCTTATAAAAATAGCAAGCTGTTGCCTCAACTCAGCAACGCTTGGGTTTTACATCAATTTGAGATTTTTAAGTTGGCCGCTCGGAAAATTTTCTATTTTATTAGACAAGACACTGGGCAACGGAAAGCCCCCTTTAACGAAGTCCGCGAAGGTTCCCCAGAGGAATAGTGGTACAAGCAGCAAAGAATCAGCTGAAGGAGCAGACAGTGGCCATCATGTCCCGATTTTTAGTGGCGGCCACACAGCAATTCCGAAAGGGATGTGAGTTACAGACCAGGTTGACCTTTAGGCTTTGAATTATCGACCCCCCCTCCCGCAGTGCGTTTTGGCCAGGTGCTGATCCACAATACGGGCCAGCAGCTAATGGCGGCCAAGAAGCCCACGCCGCCCAAGGTGACCAAGGCCAAGGCCGCGGCTCCACCTCCACCAAGTCCGCCAAAGTGTCCGCCCGGCGAGAAGAAGCGTAAGCCGGGCACCTTTGCCAGCGGCGGCCAGCATGCTATCTACAGCGACTGCCCCAAGCCGGAGGGCGACTTCATGAAGGCCTGGTCGGCCAAGAACAGTCGCTACAACCTGGTCCTGATCACCGGCGCCCTGGCTGCGTTCGGGGGCTGGGGATTGACCATATCCTCGGGTAAGATTCGGTATTTTTCGCGATATGTAGATAACCCCTCATCTCAGGCATTCTCGAGCTGAACTGGTTCTTGCCGCCGTATCCCTACACCGAGGACGAGATGGAGGACTTTGAGCTCGAGGAGGAGCGCCGTCGCGAGGAGCGGGAGGCGCGAGAGGAGCGCCACCAGGACGCCGTGGAGGCCCGAGAGCTGGGCATGCGTCGCCGGCATGCCAAGGAGGCCATGGAGCGCGAGGTGGACCTGATGCAGCGCGACATGGACGGCGGCATCTCCGACGCCGAGCTGGACGAGCTCCAGCGCCTGGCTGCCGAGCGCGAGGCCTTCGAGCTGTGGGAGAAGGACGAGCTGAAGCGGCTCGAGGAGCAGCAGAAGGAGCGCGACCAGATCCGCAAGGAGAAGGCCAAGGTCAAGGCCGAGCGCGACAAGGAGCGGGACAAGAAGCGCCGCGAGCGGGAGAAGGAGCTCGAGAAGGAGGAGGCAGAGCGCGAAAAGGCCCGCCAGAAGGCGCGCAAGGAGCGCGAGAAGGCCGAGAAGGAGGCGCAGAAGGAGAAGGAGAAGGCCGACAAGGAGAAGGAGAAGGCCAAGAAGGCCGCCTAGGGCCAGGCTCTTTTCTAAGATTTAATATCACTAACCAGGCATCGCCCAAAGAGCCACAATACACAGATCACCCCAAAAAACACGAAGGATATAGATATTGTTTTAATAAATTGACAGAAATTGCTGCTGCTGGCCAAAACATTAAAACATTAAAACAGAGAAGGAAATAGGGAAAACATAATGTTATTAACTCATTAACTTCTATAAAAACTAGTCCTGGCACAGCTTTAATTTCCTTAAATTAATTATGGGAAAAGCTGTGCCCATTCCAAAACTCCTCCCTAACCCATATTGGAAAAGTGAGGCAAATTACACCTCTCCGCAAGGAGCTACCCTATTAACTACTTAACTCGCCACATGAGGCCATTTCCACCTTGGTTTCGGATTGGTTTTTTTCAGTTAGAGATCTCTCTCCGAGGCAAGACTCCAGATTCGAGAACATATAGTCAGTGGAGGAAATGGCTCATTGCATATAATCAAAGGCACCAGGCAGTGCCAGCGAAATTGTATCTGGTAGATACATAAATGCAGGAACAGGGGCAGCTCTTCAATTGGGCCTTCAATTACGCACCAAACAACAGTGAGCACTTGTTGTTCGCTCTAATAAAATAATGCTGCCTCTTTGTGAGTGTGTGCTTCCCCTAATCTATTTAATGAAAATTCGCTACCGATAGATCCAGATCCCCAGATCGATCTGCCTCCCTCTGCTAAGTGTGCCTGCCGCCTGCCTTGTGCGCACATAATGAATCACAATCGTCGTCAGTTAAGTCCGGCTTATCATTAATCAAATTAGCTGCAGCAACATTGCCACAAAACACTTGCTTGTCTGCCACCGAGTTGCAGCTCAGCTTGCAATGCAGCACAGTGGGTCGCGTTCGCATGTGGCATGTCTGTAAATTAACCATTACCCGAGTCCATCTACCCATTACCATGTGCCACAAATGAGTAATTCCTCGGAGAGCCGAGGAGCTGTGCTTATCAAATGGAGTAGAACAATCAATTAGTGCGGACAGAGCGAGGAAAACTATGGTTCAATGTGGTTCAGTGACCCCCACCAGAGATGAAGGTGATCTGAAAAACAGTGGGTTTAAGTTGTACGATTTTCATTGCATGGTCACGGGTCTTATGGGAGTTTTTCTATATATTATCTTGAATTTACTAAAGAAAAGTTTAAGGCATGGATATTTTTAATCACATTTTATAATATAATAGGCAATAAAATATATATCATATTTTAGGAGTATACCGGTATAGCTTTCCTATATTTACTTGTAAAAAGTCAGTGAATATGCAAATAACATAACTTACTTTATTTAAGGCAATTAGTAAATTAATTAAAAATATTTTTAAATTAAATATATAGAACTAGATAATAGTATAAAGAATTTTTGTAATATTTTCCATCACTTACTTTACGCACACCTGCCCAACGCATGGGCATCCCTGCTACAGACAAATTTTAGACTATTAGAAAAATAATTTCAAGTTTCCTTTAAATAAATAGTATTCGAATATATTCGAATATATATAGATATAAAACTAGATAAGTCTTTCAAATATTTTCTATTATAGATTTAGAACTAAATAGTAGTATATAGAATCTAGGTAATTTTTCCCATCACCCTATATCCCCGCTGACCACTGTGGCCTTGCCCACACATCGCCGAACCGCTGAAGCTAGCTAATTTATCACTGGCATCCACATCCACATTCACGCTTCGGTGTGCTCTATTCCACCTATATGGGTATATATGGGTATAGCCCCCATCCAGATCCATATCCATACCGCGAGTGACATTATTACTGTCACACTGTGTCGCCCGATGCAGCTCCTCTGCCGCTTTTATAATGCATTTATGCTGCAATTTGTTTGAATTAGCGCGGTAGCATCTTGGCGTAGAGTGGACCCGAGTGGCTGAGAGTGGACCCAAAGCTGGAGAGCTGCGGAGGCGGCGGAGTGTCACCGGTTTTCGGTGCTTTAGTTTATTTTTTTTGGGCGTGTATCTATGTATCTGCATGCAGCAGCAGCCGAGACTGGTACGAGTATCTTATGCAAGCAGAGCTACAAAAAAAGATACAAAATAAGGAAAGGAGATTGGTCTAAAGTAAAAGTAGCTGCATTTACCCAGTTGCAACACACCGCAGAGCCACGGAGAGTTGAAAGCTTCCGGGCAGGGGCGTTGCCCATGGAAATGGGATGAATGCAGCGGCGGCGGCTTAAACCCCTCAAAAAATTCCACAGTATGTGGAGCACAATGCCGTGAAATTCCCGAAAAAGCAGCAGATTTCCTTCTTTTTTTAATGTTATTATTATCTCAGCAAATATCGGTGTTACAAGAGTGTTTACAACCACTTCTAGATCGTGTCTTATCGGGGTCTACATGTAAATATTTGCATCGGTGGCTGGTTTTATTTCGGGTTCTGTGATAAGGTTTAACATCTTCAAAGCAAAGGTGCTGCTTGGTATATGTTATCTATATACTCGGGACTTCCTTTTTGTTTACAGAAATTAGGGGATTACCACAAAACAACAGATTTATGCAGTCTCCCTTTATTTATAGTACTCTCCATTGAAATGGAGCAAACTCTAAAAAGATTAATGCGGCCCAGAACAACAGTCATCATAAATGAGTCATATAAATCAGGGTTACTTGATGGTTCTTTAATCTCTGTACGGTCTTCCTTTTTCGAGTTATTTATGGAGTATTTAAAAAGAGTTTTTCCCCAGATTTAATGAATATTTTACATACGTTTCTTTCTGTTGAAATATACATATTAAATGTTTTTAAAGTATATATAATCCGTGTAGCTTTAACCCTAACCCCTTAGGTTAGGTTAGAAGGGCCTTCTAGGCAAACTTTCCCCTTTCAAACTAATTTGAACTCTCGCTTTATATGCATTTCGGTAATTAAACCAATTAACCAACTAGTTAGTTGGCCGTTTTGCCTTTGGGCGCTTTTGAGAATATAAAACAAATCGAAAAGCTTGGTAATCGAAGCTGGAAAATTGAGAACCGAGAACCGAGAGCCGAGAAGAAATACGAGCGTGCCAAGCGGCGTTTTGTATCTGGATTGAGGTCTTGCCACAGTTAGCCGACCGAAGCGCAGTTATACCAATTCTCCATAGCATTCTCAGACACACAGTGGGTCAATTCTGCACGCTCCACTCTCCGCACAAATCAATTTGTGGACTTGTTCTTCGCTAGATTCTACTATTCTCCTCACGTAGCCTGACTCACTCGCCGCGAGCTTCGTATTCATATTTGTAATCATTGTAATGAGCCATTTCTCTAGTTACTTTCCTCGCTGGCTCGCTTTTTTAATTAATTTTTCATTGCCGCCTTCTGTGTGTGCTCACTGTACCCGTACCCCGTACAGTGTTCAATCTGTAAGCTTGACAGCTGCGGCTCAGGCTTTTAATATTAATTCTTCGTTTCGGGGCTTCGGTTCCGCCTCTTCTGTGTGGCCTCCGGTTTCAGCCTTCTTCTGTCCAGAAACTCCGACTTATTTGCTGTGTGGCCATCGTCAAATTTCGTATTGAAACACGAGACAGTGGGGCCAGATTTTGTGGGAATTGTTGGGGATTTGGAGAACTTGACGTAATATAAGATTGCAGGTGGGCTTATGAGTTTCTAAGGTTTATTGAAAATAAACCCTCGGGGAAATTGTAAGCAAGAAAGAAATAATAATAATATTTACTTAAAGTAGTAAACAATTTTCATTAATAAGCGTTGGTACTTTATTGATTTCTCTTTTCGTTGATTATACTTTATATTTATTATTTATATATAAAAAACAAAGACTCCATCTTCGTTACTTTTTCCACTATATTTTCCTGGACCCCTTGATCCTTTTCAGGCCTTTCAAACCACTGTTCGCATCCCTCTGCCAGGTTTTGAGCTTTGTTATAAATTAAATTATTTTTCATGGGCATATATCTCGCCCATATTTATGTACCTACATATACTCGTATGCTGGACGTATCTCGTACGGATATCGTTACACTAAATTGTTATGTCGGCCTCCCGAAACGGCAGGAATCCCGAACATGGAAGAGGAGAGGGCGTAAGCGATTTGTCTTTTGGTTAATTTTTTTGTCGGCCCCTTGAGCCAAAGTACCGCTAAGGCCGCCCCGCCTCCTCTGATCCTCTTTCCTTACATATTTTTTTTATTATTTTTCATTCCCTGGTAATAAAGTAATTAAAGCCCTGGCACTGTTCAATATTTCATCTCTCATCTCTCCGAGGCGACCGGAGATTAATTGAGGCGGAGACCAGGGCACGCGGCCATTACGAACTGATTTGCATTTAATTGGACTGCAATGATTATGATTATGAACCGAAAAACGTATCAATTTTCGCTTAATTCTGGCATTCGGCAAATGCAGCACGAAAATTGTTTTCTTCTTCAAAAAATCAGCGAAAGCAAATAAGAAACCAAAAAAATGTGAGAGAGCGAGATAATGAGCGCAATAAAAACCATTTGTTGATGACTTTTAAATAAGCAATTTGTTGTTGGGGTTTTTTTTAAGACGATATCTGTTGCATGTGCACTGGGAGAAATATATCTTAGTAAGGAATATTTAAATTAAATTTTGTATGTAAATACTTGAGTCAGAAAATTAAATATTACTCCGTAAAAGAGGCATCTCGATCACAGAAAGCATTTATATTTAAAAAACCTTACTGGTTTTTCTCTAATTTTCTTTAGTATTCAAGAATCAAACATTTTCCCTCTTTTGAATTTAAACCCTGTTAATTTTTCTCCGAGTGCACCATTTCTTATATTTTCTTTTGTTAACTGTAAAACGTTTTACTTTCGCGCTCGTTTTAATTGCCGCCTGCTGCTGCTTCTGATGGTTTCTTCTTCGTTTATCGTTGCTGATGATGATGATGATCTGCTGAATCCGAGGCTCAAGAAACGTTTGGCAACATTTGTTGGCCACGTTAATGTGGCCACCATAAAAAGCGTGTGAACTTTCGGTTACTTGTTCCATGGCAAACGTGTCGAACCAGACAATCAACGTGAAATGACAGTTGGCGACACTTTTCCTCGGCCTTCGCCGGTGCAAGTCGTTTGTGGCGTTTTGCTGTTATTTTTTAGCACTTGGTTAAGGCAGAAGGTGAAGGCGGTTTGGGCCCCGGTCATTTCCTTTAATGGTTTCCGTCGAAAGCCGCACTTGTCGTTATGTATGAGTTATGCCAATTGGCAAGACACCTTTCTTTTAACCTGCCAACTGAAGGAGGTTTAAAAAATGCCAAAAAGAACTCAAATATATAAATTAGGTACCTAGCAGTAAGTTCTTAAATTAAAGGTGCTTATCTAGATTATTTAAACTTAGTTACAATTTTTTTTTTGCACAATTTCCTTTTTCTGTAATTAAAATACAATTTTGGGTTCACTGGAATCTTAATCTGTGGCTGTTAAATTAAGTTTTAAAAGTGCTTTTTGGTTTTGTATTAAAAGAAATATGGGTTTGGCTCTTTAAACTCGTTTTAAGCTGCTTTAATTAAACTTCTACGTGAATATTTAAGTTTTTACAACGTTTAGCAACCTATTTTTGATTGTTTACTGGTTTAACACTTTTTTTTATATTTGCCCATAAATACTCTCAGGCTTTTATTTTCCTAAAGTGCACTCACGCACTTCTTCCCAGCCAAACCTCAAGACTTTCGATTGTTATTATTTCTTTTTTAACCAGAAAACCAGCCAAGCTAAACTGCATTTTCATTTCTTAACCCATTTTTGCAGCCCAATTTTCCCCGCCACTTGCATTTTCCAGCCTGATCCGCAAATTAATCTCACATTTAATTGCGGGGCAATTGGAATTGCAACTTGCAACTTGCAACTTGCGGCTGTCAGCGGCATGGAAAAATGCAGCAAGAAATGTTAATTTCGCCTCGATTCGACTCGGTGGCACCGTGGCCGGCCACTGTTATTTTATTTGTCAAGAAAATTGGGTCAGAGCAGACCGACCAAGAGAAAAGGGGAAAGACTGGCCCGAAAGAATGATGACTAAGAAATGTGTTAATGATAGCGAGTGGCGTAATTAGCCAGAAAAACCTTTTTTCCTCGTTGGTAAAACGTAAACGTTCCAAAATGTTTGGCAGCTGCCGCTGCTGGACAACAGGAAATTGCGTGAATTCCGCAAATAGTTGGCCTTACTTAATGCGTTTAAACGTTTGCATAATTCGAGTTTAATTTTGAGTTAACCTTCAGCTTCTGGTGAATGCTGCAAAATAATGATTGATAAAAGGGGGTAAATGCAGGCATTTTAAGGCACACTTTTTATAACCATTCAACTTAGGGAAATAGCAAGAAAAACTAAGTATTTGGATTAGTTTTAGGTGTATTTATTGCACCTAAAAGGGAGGTAAATGTAGGTAAATAAATTATCATATATTCTAAAAAAGATATTCTTTTTATTCCCCTTACTTTTCTTGTAAATAAAATATTTACCTAAAATGTTTATCCCATTCTTATTTCATAAATATTAAACCTCAAACAGCTCTTTTATTACCATTAGTCATAACTCTGTCTCCCCAAGAAGTTTCCGCTTCATTTTCAACTCCTTTATGACCCGGGGAAATAGAATTTCCAGCTTGCTTATTTAAATATCTGAATAAATTAAGCAGCAGAAACTCGACAACAAATTAATGTCAAAATAATAACAAATTAACTGCTTTGGGCCGCAAGAAATATGACAGTTTACAAACGGTAAAAACATGCCCAGAGCGCGGTGGCAATAGACATTAACTTGGCTTAGATGACGTTGACATTTTCCGAGACAAGTTCGCGCGGCAATGCTGTTAACGGTTAATTAGTTAACACTCTGCCCGAAGCGGGTCAAGAAACTGCATTTAACATGAAAGGAAGGGCCTAGGAACTATTCATTGTTTGTTCTTTGAGACTGTTTGCCCACGCGTCTCGTCTCTCCTGCACAAAAATGATAAATGATTGAACAAACACGGCTGCCAGCGGCATTATGCAGGTAGAATCATCATTAAAGCCAGGCTGTCTTTCTGTCGTCTTGGGTTTAATTGATATTTTAATGTGAAGATGCTCTCAACGAAGAAATATACAGGTGGGACTAAAATAATAGGTTCTTAGGGCTCTTTAGAGGCTTTAAAATTATTGAAAATATTTTTGTAAGGTTTTATATAAATATAATGTAAAAAATTATATATGAAAATTATCATACAAAATTTTAAAAATATATTTAAATATTTAAGTGCTTCTTTTATCTACTTTTTTGGACACCATTGTATCACCCAAAAGCATTCAAGTTCTATATGAAAAGCCATATTAATGTCTTGAAGATTTATGATCTTCCAAAAGAGCCCATGAGCATTTTGTGTTAACTATACATTTTAATGGGATTTTTCACGCTGTTTGAAGCCACATTACTTGGTGATATTAAACACCTAAGCCAGCTTCCGCTGCACTGGGACTTCCTCTGACTCTCTCGAGATCTTAAAAGATATATACAGACTAAGTACATATGAAGGAGATCCGACAAAGTCCGCTTCAACGGAAGTACATTCACGACTCACGTTGGCTCGCATAATCAAAGACCTCCGAAGACACGGAGTCGTTGGCTTTATTCTCTCTTTTTCCGAATGCCAAAGACCCTTTAGAATTTTATGCTTGAGTCATCATCCATCGACATCGGCAACTTTGGCGGCTTTTGGTTTGTTTTTCATATTTTTTTTTATTTATCTTTTCGTTTGGGCTTTGCTTCCGTTAAAGCAAAGTGTGCTCGAAACTATTAACAAATCCGCGGCTTGCAACCTGTCGTCGTCGTAGTCGTTGTCGTTTATCCATTTCAAATACTCAAACTATGGACAATCAGCAGCAGCAGCAGCAATTGCAGTGGCAACGGCAACGGGCCACATTTCCGCTGCTTTTGGCCAAAAAAGGCATTGAACAATTATTATTATTATTGGAGTGCGAGAGCGAGAAAAAAGGAAATGCAACAAGTGTGCAATTGAGTTACATTGCGCCCACTAATAATGCACACAGAGAAAAGCTGCGAAATTATTGTACAAAGAAGGGAATATTTTTATAAACTGGCTAAAAAGAGCTACGATTTTTCTTTAATAAGAAACCAAAAGAATGCCAAGTTTAAAAGAGTTAAGTTCCCATAAATATATTTCTATTAAATCCACATATTTTTGCTATAAAAACAGACAACAATTTTATTTATTTAACTATAAAATATATTTTTTATCATAAACTAACACCAATACTGGTAGCTTCTTCCGTTGCCGCAACTTCTTCGTTTTTATTTGCTAACAAGAAAGGCAAAGACCGGTCAACCGAGGCAACAACCACAAACAGCAGAGCTTGGATATTGTCAACACAGCCACTTGCCACACAACTTTGGCTACAACTCCCCTGGGGTTTTTTTTCATAGACTCCGGCCAAGAGGGGTTAAGGAGGAGGGAGGGTTAAGCGATAGGAGTGCGCGGGGTGTCGGGACATCCAGCTGCGTAGACAGAGCTCAGACATTACCCAAGTTGCCACAGTCTTTGGCACTTTTCCGAAAAAAATAACATCAATGGACGCGAGAAATTCGAGTCGCAGATGGTTTACACTTTTCGGGGAAATAAAAATAAATATAATAGCAAAGAAAATATAAATTAACTTGAAATAAAATTTGGTTTGGAAGAAAACAAACATTAAATAATAATAATCGCTAGAAAATAGTCAATAAAAAATACAGCAAGTACAGAAGCAAATAAAAACTAGAAAAATCTTTGGAATATTATCAAAAAAATCAGATACTCATTAAAAATTTGATTTATAAAATATTCTAGCTCCTATAAAATGTTAAAAGAAAAGGAAAGTGATTTCTAATCAAAGAAATAAAGGCTGTAAACATTTTATAAGCATTTAGAATTAATTATTACGATCTACTAAACCTATTAAAACTTTCAAAACTCTCTGAAAAAATGTATAAACCTCACTTATAATATTTTTACCTATCCTAAAACCAACCCAATGCCTTAGTTCTTGTACCTTACTTCACCCATTTGATTCCCTATCAGAAATCTTTTGCCATTTGGTGGCTTCTTTTTATTTTTTTAGTTTTTGGCATGCGCCGCGTGAAAAACGAAATGAAAAGTTGTTGCAATGTCGATGCAGCGATGTTGCTGCTGCTGTTGGCCGTTGCAGTGGTCAGTTGGTGGTATCTTTGGCCGCCGAAGGCTGCAGACCCAGCAAAAAATAAAATACATATATATGCACATATAGTGGACATGGCAAACACACATTTGAAAATGGAAAGTCGATGTCTGGCTTGTCGTTGGCAGTTTTGTTTTTTTGGGGGGTTTCTTTTTATTTTGGTTTTTTGTTGCTTTTTGTATATTTTCAATATTTTTGTTTGGCTTGCAACCGGTTGCATTTGCAACATTAGCACATGCAACAAATTTTTGTACTGCGAGTATTTTTATTAGATTTTGATTTATTATTTGTGTGGATTGCCGCTGCGCTGGTCTTGCCGGCTAATTGGCATGGGCCAGGTAGGCCAGCCAGGAAAATGTGGCGAGGAATTCTCTCTCTCTCGCAAAAAGGAAAGCGAAAGTTAGAGGCCTTAAATCTGAAATTGAAATTTCTGGCTTTTCCCTCTCCCAGTCTTTATGGCCACGAGGAAAAGCAAAAGCCAAAGTTGCCAGCCAAGTGCACGTTTAGTTTGGGCCATAAACTGCGCGCACTGCCATTATGAGCTAACACCGGAGATCGCAGATCCAAAGGGGTTTCTTTTCGCACTCGTCGGGGTTATATAAGGTTGTGGCTCGTTCGAACCGGCGAAACCTTACCGAACGTCATTAAAATTGCAAATTTCTTTCCGCGGCGGCTCTGTGGATAATGGGACCAGAAACTAATAAGCAGGTGCCCGAATGGATCCAGAAATATCTCTGCTTTTGTTACAACCATCTACATAAGCTCCATCTATCTCCATGAGATTCTCTGCGTGTCAACGCTTTCAAGAATCGATTTCAGACTTCGTTCATAAATAAAACATCAGTTTAAATTAGTGACTTGGCCCTGACTGTTATTTCGTGTATAGAGACAAAAACCATAAATTGGATTGATTTATAATCGGAGACAACAAAATATTTATTTATTTGATACGTTTCCTACATTTTTGAAAGGGAACTACCGTTTCATTGCCGATGCGAGCTATTTTTATCTGTCTTTTATATCTTTTTGATAACCATCTCGAAATCAATTTGGGGGTTAATTATGCGATTTTCAATTTGATTATAGGTTAAATATTCTGTATAAAGTCTTTTACTTGGTTTAATTGTATTTTTTATTTATTCTTAATTTGGGTTTATATATTTTTAAATATAATAATAATTTATTATTATTTATTTATTATTATTATAATTTTAAATTTATATATAATAACGAAAAGAAGAACTTTATTCTTAGTTTGTTATTTGCTTGTATTTTTAAAGTAACATGTTAGGAAAATATTAAATTGGTTTTTTAATAAGAGTTTTCTGCGAAATGTTTCTCTTTTCTGTTAACTTCCTAACCAAACCTCACGGAATACCTCACCTTTTCGCTAGCTTGTCTTTTAGAATTTGAATTTTATGTATAAAGTATAATTATTTCCTATTGCTTATAATAATATCATTGATTAATAATAATTATTTTGTGGCTGAGCCTTAGAATTAGCAAAAAAATCAGTTTCAGTCTCAAAAATATTCTTCAAATTTGTATTATTATTTATTGTAGGCTTTACCTATAATAAACGATTTTCTATACATGGCTAGCAAAGTTTTAGAAATCTCCCCTTGAATATTCTATCACCTTGAGATCTCTCCTTTTACAGTTTTCGGCAACCAATTAACAATTAAAGCTCAGCAATTGACAGATTTCCTTCTTAAGATCTGGCCATATACGGCTAGATATTCAGAGCGCCAAGTTTACTTTCTTTCCAAACCATTTAGCGAGACTTATGAGAGCCCGCCAGCATCCCACGACATCCTCGAGATACACTTTCACGCCTCAATTTCAGTTTCAGGCCGTAATCAAATATTTTTTGGCAAAAAAAAAAATGAAAACGCACAACAAGTTAGCGAGTTGATCAATTAACATTTGGAATTATTAATTTACGAGCGAAAAAATATACGAGTATATATTTCACTGTTCGCCCATTTGCCATTAAGTGTTTATAACTTTCACTGCATCGAGGCGGTCTCATCTCCCGATAGAAAACATTAATTAAAGCATTAAATGCACATAATTAACGCAGTCGCAGCCGCAGCCGCAGTCTTCTTTCTCTCGGCTATATATGGCCATGGTTATATATATCTTTCTCCTAGTCCAAAAACAGTTGCATTTATGGATGGGTTTTTAATGATTTTCCTTTGTTTTTCGCAATGTCTTCGCATGGGAAGCGTCTATGGAAAAACTGGGGAAGTCATTGAGGAAAAGACGTCAAGCTGCAGTGTTAACCTTGAGTTTTCCGGGGTAATAAATTAAACAGTTTTATCCACCGGGGGACTTGCGGTTAACATGTGTAATTTCTTTTTATTCATATGCGGAAGATATGGAAAAATCAAATGCGGTTAGACGGATAAAGAAGGAAGTCAACTTTCTGCATGTAAAGCCACATATTCATTATAATAGTATCAATAATAAGTGATAACAAAAAAGGAAATAAAGAAACTAATATTTTTTATAATGTCAATTCAGCTATCTTTTGGCAAACAAAACCACAGATTGCGGCGAAAAACAATCCTAATAAATCCCCCCTACGGACAAAACAAAAGCCTATTATGAACCCCAGACCATATCGCTGTTAATTTCATGCCAACATTATGTAAACGAGGCCCCCACAAAGAAAACAAAGCCTCAAAAAATGCCAACAAATAAATCGGAAGCAAAGTTTTACAGTTAAATCAAAGATGATACCAAAAAGGGTTGGAAAAAGAGCTCAGCAAAAATGCGGCACATGTGTGTCAAATACGTTTAATATGTAAAAATCCCCAAAAGAAAAAATCCGAACGAACTGCGGCGAGAAAAAATGCCAAATAAAACCGAATAAAATTATAAAATGTTTGGCTTTGCAAACCGGTTAAAGTTGAGGCATAATAATCACATATCAGAACCGGATTTGGATTTAAGAACTGTTCAAAAATGAAAAACCGTAGTCCGAGACCCAAAAATCAAATAAAGCGAATTAAATGCTTCGCCAGAGGCTCTTGGGCCTTCGGCTTTTGTAATATTTAGCCAATTAAGTTTACGAAATTCTGGCAAAGAAGTATTTTAATTATTAAAGTGACAGAAGTAATTAGTGAGAGGTTTAATTTGGGTTCTTGAAAGTGTATTTCAGCTTTTTGTGTATAGTATATTGGGACCTATTCCACCTAATTAATATTTATAAACAATTTCCAAGCAATTATTGATCACTTAAAGGTTAAATTCAGCATGTAATATTATTATGTTCTAGGCAGAAAATTCAATTTAATTAATTTAAATTAGTTTCTGGTTTCTTTTAATGCAACAATGTAAACCGAAACCATTTACCAATTAAGGCACTGTCAAAACAGATCACAAATTAATTTAAACTTGATTGAAACTCGATTGAGATCTGCCCGAAAGATTTGCGAGCTCGGCTCGGCGCTTTTTGACAAGCGTGAAGCATGCAAAATTGGCTCCGAGACCGCGACCGAGTCCGAGACTCTCTGTAATATTTATAATAAACAACTCAACGCTTTTGGCCACAAGACAGAGACTTCTTTTCGGCCAAAAAAGATTGCCAAAGTTATTGCCTGTCAGGCCAAGTGACGGCTGGCCAATCTCTCAGGTTTCTCGTTTCGTTTTTTTCGATTTTTTCGGGCCTCTCAGATCCCGCTGATTATTGAAAAGAGAACCGAACCGTCGCCTCTTCCGGAAGAATTACAACGGGGAGGAGAAGGCTGCAGTAGATAAGCCATCCGGGGCCAGTGCTAATCACAAGCTGCCTTCAACGCCGTTGATTTATTGGCAGATTTCAAGTTAACACTTCTCTGCGCCGATCCCAGCCCAAATTGAGTTATTTATTCCCCAACAGGTTGCACGTAGCACGTAGTAGTTGCACTTGCCGCTTGCCGCCTAGATTTATACTCGTAGATTTTGGCAGTCGTGTTAATGAAGTTTTCGCTGATTTATGTGTCGCCACAGGAAGTGGGTTTGGGCCTGGGCTCTGGTCAAATCGATTTGGAAATCTAATTGGAGTTTTCTTTTGCTTGTTTCTTGCAGATTCTCTTCTTTCTCTCTCTCGGAGACGCTGGAAAACCCATTAAGTGGTAAGTGTTTGGGACATAAAACCATTTAACAGCAAACAATTAAGGTGTCAAATAAATATTTCTGTTTAGTGGCGATTACCATTGGCCATTAGCCGCGTCAATAGTTAAATGGAAAATATCACAACAAAGAGCCGGGCCAGCTCCGCTCCAGTTATGAGCGTTTTTATTCACCATCTTCGTCCCCTACTCTCTCGGCTTTTTATGGTTTTGCTTAACTGCGCAACAAGTTTTTGGTTTTGTCAATCAAAAAGTGGGGAAAAAAATTCACTAAAACCGAGAGAAAGAAAGAAAAACCTTTCAGAGAAACCTTCACAGAAAATGTCAAACATTTTAGTTACGGGAAAAAGTGAAAAGCTGAGAAAATCAAAACGTACAAAACGCAAAAAAGAAAATTATAATTTTCCACAGCAATTCAGGCATGAAAATGGGGTGCCAAAGTGAAACTGAAACTGGGTTTCGGTTACACTTGAGCAAAAAGGTTTCCCTTAATAGGAGATCCAAGGATTTTGTCGGCATAAATCATCTGCAATTTTTGGGCATCTCATCTTTTCACTTAGTCACTTTTTATGCCGTTTTTTGGCTTATATTTATGTATTTTTTCGAAGCCCAAAGAAAACTGATTCACGGGCTTTTGTGGGTCAAGTTTATTGTCTTTTTTGTTTGTTTACTTTTGCCTCAATTCCATGAATCATTTGTATAGTTTTTTGGCCAAAAGCGAGCTCATTTTCTGGGCTCCATTAACAATGTTTAATTAGATATTTATCTTGGCACATCCATCGTTTTTTTCTAGCATAAATATAAAGGGTTCTCTCAATAGCTGTTTCCTTTATTGTGTGACGGCAAATTGCCAAATGTTGTCGCTGTTCTTTGTCTGCTCTTTGCTAATTCCCAAACAAGCCAACAAAAGCCAGACCAAGTTCATAAATAAATTTGTTACAGTTTCTGCGTTTTATATTCGAGGTTCTGGGGGATAAATAAACCTTTTGAGAACTTGGAAATTCTATAGATTTCTTTCAATTTTCAACGGCGATCGGCGATTCTTGATTTTCGGAGTTATGAAAGGAATGCTCTCTCTATTCAGTATTCTATTCTCTATGCGGAGAAAGGTGTGCTGGCCAGAATACATACTTTCTAAATGCACAAATCATGGCAAGATCACAAAGAATTCAATTCAATGCCGTAGAATAAACATTTCGGGGCTTCTACCGCCTAAATAGGCTTTAATTAACAATTTATGTGCAGCCAGCGATGCACCATCATGGCGGGGCTTTATCTCCTTCGGAGTCTGTAATCTCCCGGCTACTGTGCGTTGTCACAGCCTACAGCTCCTGCGGCTGCATCTCCGGCCGCTGCTCCTCTTTCTGCCCCGTCATCCTTAATTATTATGATTATCGATGTTTTATGCTCTATAATTGCCGCTGGCTGGCTGGCTGGCTGGCTGCCTGGAGTGACTCGCTCTTTTTTTGGGCGTCTCCCAGGTCCAGCCCCCAAAAGAGCTCTGGCTCTACCCCCCTTCTGGGCCTCTGCCTCTGCCTAATTGATATAATTCCCCCTGTTTAAACTCGAGTCGGTGCTGGGATGGATGTCTAAGCTTTCCTGGTTACTTTGTTGCCTGCGCGTCAAGTTTGTGTCCTAAGTCTTTCGTTTTGGCTGTCGGCCGCCGCTGGTTCTACATAAATTATGTCCCAACTTAATGGTTATCTCTCAGTTGGTTAGCCAAGTGTCAGCCCAACACACCAGGCAAGCCACATATCGTATATATATATTTATATATATAAAAAATAAAATATAAGAAAGAAAGAAAGAGCAGCAGATAAGCTTGTTTTTTTTTGATACAGTGGGACTATTAATTAATATTAATATTGGCACTATTTATTTAATTTTTAGGGGCAATAATAATCATTTATTCTGCTATTAGTTTGTTGGAATATATTTTAGAGAGCTTATAATAATTATTAATATAGTTTTTCTTCGCTAAATAGGTTTAAATAGTTTTCCACTTCTGTCTCTAAACTTGTTAGATTTTTTTTTAGTACTACTAAACATTTTATTTAGAAGATAATTATCCATAAAAAAGCCACATAAATCAGGCATAATTTCCAACAGTTAATTATACGTTTTTTTTTTTATATTTCAGGCTTTAAAATTTTATTTTCAAGCAATATACAAGTATATTACTAGCCATATTTAAGGCTAATAATATTTATTTTCTAGTTAAGATTTTACAACTATAAATACACAACTTCCTCTACATATGACTTACATTACTTTTAGATTTAAATATTTAATTTTAAATATTTTTAAATAGATATTTACCAACCTTTTTAATACCTTCTGGCTACTGTGAGCCTCTGAGTCAGTCAGAGAGCTCTCTGGCAGCTCTATCCGGATTCCAGACCGCGACCATCCATCTGTCCCGGAATCTGTCCAGGGCGGGCGTACATTAAAATTTATTATATAAGCCAACAGAGAGTGGCTGCTGCGAGTTGCAAGTGGCACGTTGCACGCTGCACGTTGCACGTTGCCCGAGTCGCTGGCAGTTGCTGTGTGCAATCTCTTAAAAATCTCGCGTACTCATCAACAACATTTCAAAGTGTACGGACATCAAAGTGGACTAGCCCCCTCTGACTCTGGCCTATAACAGTTGTACATGGAAGAAGGTGTATCGCATAAAATCACAAAAAACTATCTAAACAGGAAACCCAACAGCAACATTGGTAGCAACAGCAGCAACAGGAGTAGAAGCAACAGCAACAACAATGTCGTTGGCGGCGTCGAGTAAATTAAAACAAAACGTTGTCGTCGTCTCCACCTCCTAAATTGTGCTCCTCGGGCTTTGCCACTGATCCTGCCCCTCATCCAGATCGTACTCCGGCACTGGCTGCCCCTCTAGTACCTCGGCTACCTTCTGCCTCCTGTAGCTCCTTTATTGCCTGTTGGCTGTTTGGCACAGAGAAAAATATAGAAAAAAAGGAAATAATATATTAGTTTAATAAAATGATATAAATAAATATATAAAACATTTTTTTCTTGAGCTATTTACTATTTAAACAGCAGAGATAAATCGTTTTTTATTACCCTTTTAATTGAATAGCAAAGCTTAGATTATGTTTCATATAAAATAAAGTTTTCTTATGCGTTTAATTGTTTTAAATTTATATTTAATATCAAATACAATTATACGTATCAGGGAAGTAAGAAATTCTCTAAAATAAATTATTATATATTAAGAGTACCCCCTTTTCCCTCCGTGTACATGTTCTACTGTGCTCTGGCTCCTCCTCGCTGTCTGACTTTGTCTGCTACTGTCTGCTGTTTTGTTGCCTTAACACTTTGCACAAATATTATTATGTATTATGCTTTTTTGCCCCCATGTTGTTGCTGATGGATTGCACGTCTGTCGTGAAGAACTCAACTTCAACTTGGGCTTCGACTGGGAGACTTCGACTTGGACTTGAAGCTGAGTTGAGTGAAATGGCAGCCACTTTTTTCTGAATTTTTATTTTCTTTTTTTTTTGGGCGTAAGCCGCGCAATTTGAAGGTCAAATCAGAGTTGGCTGGCTTATTTTTTGGGAAAGTCTCCATGTAGCCGAAAAACGTTGTTTTATTAGCATCACATTTTGGCCGCCAACGAGATGTGGGACGTTGAAGAGAAGATATTTTCGAGTGTCTGAGCGCACTTTATGTAAGAGATTTATCTAGCAGCTGCATAAGGCAGATGTGGAGGTTTTAAAAGGGGTTTTAAGGGGGTTTTAAGAGGGGTTTAAAGTGGGTTTAGAGGGGATTATATTGCTTATAATCTATGATAAAATGTCTAGAACATTCAACTTTGAAAGGATTATGAATATTTTAAAGAAATAATAAAAGAATTACTCAAGTAAAGGTTCTTCCTAAGCAGTCACTTAATGTTTAGTGTTCCAAATTGTAATACGATTTTTTTAAGCCCCGAAATCTCAAATTTAGAATTTGTATACAACTTAAAGCATTCAAAATAATTCCCCATAAAATCCAAGTCTTGAGAGGCACTCAATTTCCATTAAGCTCACCCCTCTAACTCTGTAAATTCCCTGTAACAACGCCTCTGACTTATACCTCCGCCCCCTCTCAAGTGCAATAGCAAACACAAATACTTTTTTTTTGGTATTTTTTTGGCCCAAAGCAACGCCTCTGCCTTACGGCCAGGGCGCGCCTGTGAACCATAAACCCAAAAAATACAGAAAATTATGACTAAAGATGGAGAGCCAGAGATGGATTCGACATTGGAATGCCAATCAGGGAAATCGGAGAAAAATCAACAGAGAACAAGCTGTGAGTTTATGTTTTTATGATTTCCCAACTCGGATCGATTGATTAGTCACGCTTCTTATCTGCAGATCATCCCGAAAAGTGCCAAGCAAATACCATATATGCATATAAATCCTAAACCAAATCGGTATCTGCTAATTAAATGGATAATTAGCTGGAAGCTGGGTCCATAAAGGCACCACATGTGTATGCAAAATGCAAAATGCAAAGTGCATGCCTGCAAAGCTGCGAAAAATGCAAAAATGCAAAAGCAACAGCAAATAATCTGAACCACAAAGGCAGCAGGTGCACAGCTGGAGATCAGCAGCAACAAGTTTACCATAATCACAATAATTTTCAACTCAACTGGACACAAGTGGCACAAGCGGAAACAACAAAACCCGAGAATGTGCCATAAACACTGGGGATGTACATTATATGGGAGCGGGGATCGAAGCCTCAATCGGTTGATGGAAAAGCCAACCATTCTCGAGGCGAATTCAATGAGATTTTCAGCCTCTAATGATGCTTTAGTGGCCACAAAATGCTCAAAGGGGATTTTGCCTTTTATTTAGATATTTTCTCTAGCTTACTTTCGCCGGTGAATGTTCTTTTTTAGATGGAGAGAGAAGTTTATACAAATTATAATCAAGTTAATGGGGCAATATCTTATTTATTATAATCCTTAAGCCTTATTCAGCTTTTATTTTCTGTATTTATTCCCAATTTAAATCCACATTCCTGGGCCAGCAGTTCATGTTCTTTATACTCCCCTTTGGCCATTGTGCAAATTATAAAGCCATGTCCAACGTTGTCCAGGTGATTGACATTGCCAGGTAACGGAGCCGAGCTGGAGCCCAGCCTGGACTGGGCATTATAAAGCCATAAAAATAACACCTTCTTCTGGGGGCATCCATCATTGGAGCTGCGAGAGTTGAGTTTTCGAGGCGGCACCACACGCAGCGTTCATCGACAAGGAGACACAGACAAAAAGCAGAGCCAGGCTAATTACATGCCGGGTAATTTTAATACTCACAGAAAGCACAAGTTGCCCATGAGAGTGCAATGAGCACTCGCACACAGCGGTGGCCACAAGGAGCTCCAACTTCAACTCCAACTCCAGACTTGGCAAACACGTAACAAAAAGTGGTGCAAGTAAACAGCATGAGGGCCAATGGACTCCCAGTGGCAGCATCATCATCGTCTTGGCCATGATCATGAGCAAGTGGCTGCTGTAAATGGCCAACACAGCTCGGTCTTGACCCATGGCTAAATAACATCTGCTGTGGCTTGGGTGTGGAACAGGAAGTTTGCTTCGCTCGCTTTGATATGTAAATTGTGCCAAATCGAAGAGCTTTAGAGGCAGCTCTGCCTCTCTGCCTCTCTCCGTAGTAATTAAAATCGTTGGGAGCTCAAAAAAGCACTCCTCTCGGTTGACATTAGTATGCAACTCTCACTCGGCTCACAGGCTGGCCATATAAGCGGGCAGCACTCTGCAAAAAGAAAGGCCAACAAAACAATTTACCAAGTTTGGCCTAAACGGCCAGCCAGGCCAACAGCAACAGCTACAGCAACAATTGCAACTGTTACGGCAGCAACATCCTCATAGCGAGCATAGCAACACGTGCGTTTGCCTTTTCCAGACCCAACTTTGAAGTTTTTCGCGCGAAATTTACTAACGGCAACGGCTGAGGCAACAGCAACAGCAACATTAACAACAGCAACATCATCAACGGAGGCAGGAGGCAGGAGCAACGGAGGAGCAACTAAAACGCGCGTGCGCAACATTTGCCACAAATGGAGTTATCAACCAAATGGGTCTTCATCGATATATATAAAGTATAAAAATTGATGAAGCGCTCTTCTTTGGCCACCATCCTGAGCTTGCCAGCCGGCCAGGCAGAGCAATTTTCCAAGGAAATTGCTTTCGCCTCGAGTGGCACACACACACTGGCCCGTCCTGGCTCTTTGGAGACTTATTTTTGCTTGTTAGCCAAGGCCCGAGTGATTTGTGTTCTTAGCTAATGAGCAGCCATCAAGGAAATTAACCAAAAAACAACCAGGACCAGCTCGGAGTTTTAATTAGGGGCCAGAAAGACAAAAACTGGAGCGGAGAGAAGAGCTTATATAGAGGCATTATTGCCTCTAATAAAAACAAAAGTGAAAAGTGGCAAAGTCTCTGACTGTATTTATTGTTTGAGTCTTGTGGAATTTGTCGCCGCTTGGTTTTGTCTTAATGTGACTTCATGTTTGCCTGACACACAAAATCATAGAGGTGTCAACTCAAACTCAGACCCCCAATTGATGCCATAAACCTGGAACTGGAACCACTCAGCAGCGCAACATAAACATGTTGACAGAGATCGCGGACAAAGAGTAAACTTTGGCAGCTTGGCTAATCTCCAGGGATAATGGCCCGGCTAGTGTTTACCTTTCACTTTTCAGGACCAGGTCTGGGTCTGTCTTAGCATTTCACACCTTTTGGGATAAGCTGGGATAAGCACGATGAGTAGAATCTCCGAGAGCTGCACAGCTGCAGAAAGCACGAATTCCTAGAGCATAAGTGAGGGTTAAGCGACTCCAAAGCACTCCTACTTTTTACTATTTCAATGCAATCACACCATAGATTGTTGCAGAGAATAAAAAAAAAATCCAACCGAAATATAATAAATACATTACATCATTACGGTCAAATAATTCTGTTAATAGCCATAATTTTAGTTAACCTGAGGTTAAAGTGGGAAGAACACAAAGAAAAACTCAGAGACACAAAAGCACATAGAGACAATCGATGCAACATACTGAATTTTGGACTCTCCAACCTTCCTCATAAGTATTATGTAATAAATGTGACTTATGTTTGTAACGCTTAGTTAACTCCAGGTTAGATTGACAAGAAGGCTCTAGCAATATCCGATATTTCCTCACTAGTTACAGTTCTTTATTTCGTAACTTAAATACTAGTAAAAATAGTTTGCTAATACAGCTGCGGTCAAAATAATAGTAGTGCCCAGTAAGGCTATATAAAATCCACAAAAAAATAACTTTGTAAGCTCTTTAAAAAAATTATTTTAATTTTCATTAAAGCTTAACTAATAGTAGATGTTAATAACACATAACAACTTGAAAT
>VNKF01012417.1:0-11895 GCA_008044355.1 Drosophila lacteicornis
ATGACGGTCTTGCATTATTAGTTCACGTACGCCATCGATGTTTTCTGGCACAACGGCTGTTTTTGGACGACCTCCGCGGAATTCGTCTTTGAGGGAGCGTCGGCCACGATTGAATTCGTTGTACCAGTTTTTCACAGTGCTATAGGATGGTGCTTCATAGTCATACAAAGATTTAAGTTTATCGCTGCACTCTTGTCGTGATAATCCACGCCGAAAGTTGTGAAAAATGATCGCACGAAAATGTTCACGAGTTAATTCCATTTTTTTGCGAAATTGATTTTTTTAAGTAACTGTAAACAACACAAATGATAGTCGTACGTCAAACCGTTCTGAGTACGTTTATGCTTAAAAATGTCGAACTTTTCAATGGAAATGTCAGATTCCACCTAACAACACTTAGTGTTGCCTAGGCCAGAAATATATATAGCAGCCCACGTATATACTTTATGGGGTCGGAGATGCCTCCTTCACTGCGTTGCAAATATGGCAAAATTATAATACCCTCTGCAAGGGTATAAAAATAGCGAGTATGTGCCAATTTAATCCGATAGTTCCTATATTATATAGAAGTCCGATTTCGCATGAAATTGAACATCTGCTGTTATAATCATACCAATGGTATAAAAATAACAATGTAATGTAAATTTCTAACATTTATACATAGATAGTTATAACATTTTACATTTTACATGATCTTACATTTTTATATACATTGACCGATCGTTTCTATGGCAGCTATATGATATAGTTGTCCAATCTTAATGAAATTAAAACCGTAATTCTAAAACCGTACGGAACAGCTTTATCTAGAAATTTATAAAAATACGTTGAAAGAAAAGGTTATAATTGTATTTCCATTAATGTTCCGATCACTCCTATGGCAGCTATAAGATATAGTGGTCCGATTCCCTTCCGACATATATAGTAACTGCAATAGGAAGAAGACTATCTGCAAAGTTTCATTTAGATAGCTCAAAAACTGAGAGACTAGTTTGCGTAGCAACGGACAGACAGATAGTCGGAAGGACATAGACAAGTTTTAACAAAATTAAAACACCTAAAACATATTGGGGTGTTATTTCATTTTTAAAATCGTGGACTTATTCAAGAATATAAATATCTACTTTATGGGGTTGGAGGTGCCTCCCTCTACCGGTTACATACATTTTCTGTTGGCACTTAGTTATAATACCCTTGTACTTTATGCATACCGGGTATAATTAAATAATTATTTTTATATATATACGTATTATAATAATATTTTGTCACAAAATGTGCACTTTCATCTTACCTCGTTAAGAGGCTATTTTGTTTGCTTTTGGGAAATAAATTTCGGTCTTCTTGTCTTTTTTTTTGTTTTTGTATATGCACCAATGGTGCTTTGTAGACATGCACATGTGTAATAACGAATAAGTATTTCGTGTGCTGGTCCGGTGAGTAGGAATGTGGATATATGTGCGAATATGTGTGTTTGTAACTGCCGATTATGCCTGACTTCATTTCTGGTCCTTGGGCTGTGTATGTACTTGTGGAATTTTCCAAATCGTAACTTACCTTCCGCTCCGTTTATCATGCCGTTGACGTTTCCACTTTCTACAACGCCACCAGTATTACCGCTGCTGCCGGTCTGGGGCAGACCAATCCCATTGCTGGATACATCGTTCTCCTGCTGCATTTGATTTGAGAAATGGGTTTCCTTAGCACGCACCACTTCGTTCAGTCCCTTGTTGTGGCCGGGTGTCTGCTTTCGACGGGGTTTCGACGTTGTGTGCACGTGAGGTGTTACCGTCGTTGTCGTCTTGGGCGGTAATCGTAATTCTGCAAGAAATTACACCAATTATGAAATACAGAATGAGGCCTCAAGAGACTTATGGGAAAATAAAAGAAAACGGAGCAGAAGAACTGAACTAGATGCAAGGCTCGTCTTAGTTCGGTTTATGAGTCTATACTTATCTACAACAAATCACACAACATAAAAAAAAGTGTCTAGCATATCAACGCATTTGAATACCACAATAACTTAATATGAAATCCTTATAATATAATGTATGTGGAAGAAAGATGGAAGCATCTCCGACATAAAGTATTTATATTCTTGATCAGCATTAGCAGCCCAGTCAATTTCGCCATGTCCGTCTGTCCGCGTGAAACAACTGATCAGAGACAATAAGATCTAGCTATCAAATTGTCTGACTATATTCTTATCTCAGGCACGCAGATCAAGTTGTAATTTTTGGGTAAAATTAAATAAATATGAAATAAATACTTTTATATGGCGCTCGTTCATCTTTATTTCTCATAACAAATACATGGAAATCATTTACCAATAAAATTCACTCTATTGTATAGCCGGTAACCGTAGGATACTACGGTATTATAAGTTAGTGCCAACCGAGAATGTATGTAACAGGCAGAACGAGAAATCTGCGCCCCTATAAAGTATATATATTCAGCGTTACCAGCCGAGTCGATTTAGCCATGTCCGCCTGTTTGTCTGTCCGTCTGTCTGTCCGTGTAAAACATCAGATCTCAGAGACTCAGGAAAAAAAACCCATTCTAATGGAGAAGTTAAAAAAACTAACAAAATTAAAAATATATAGGAAAATGATATTAAGTAATTATAGGAAATTACTGAATATATTTCCAAGGTGTAGATTTAAGGCTACAAAGAACCATTTCAAATAAAGAATACATAATTGTATAAACCAATTGATATAAAATTACCATTTTATTTTAGTTTACTTATTATTTATTATTTACAGTATATATTGTAAATTAATTAAATATCATAAGCAATGATGATTTTGCTTGTTGAATAAAGGATTAGTTATTGTTAGTTTTATAAGCGCTGATTCTTAAGTCCTCCCTTGCTGCATTTTGCCCATGCCCATAAGAAAAAGCGAGATAGGATGCGATCGCTTGGTGCGTTGCCACCGGCACTGACAGTAAAAATAAGATATACATACCTACATTTGCATATAAATATATACATACATTCATAAATATTTATTGTTTTGCGGAATCGCGCCTTTATTTGACTGCTAAATATGAATTAACTAAAACGTAATTCGTTTGCCGAATACATACTTGTATATTTTTTTTTAGTGATTTAACTCCGTTTTTTTTTTCGGATTTGTTTAAAGAGTTATAAAACTCAGTTTAGCGTAAAAAAATGTTTTTTTTACTTATACTGAATTTAAATCATCGTTATACTGAATTTAAACCATCGTTTATCGTTTCAGCGGCCGCGGCATACCTGTTCCTGTTGTTTTTTTTTTTGACTCTTTTCTATTTATGTTTGACCTTGGAGCGCACTTGACCCAATGGTATCAGAACTAGAGCCAAACGATATTGAATATAACACAAATGGTCCACTGATTTACATTTGTGTACTCATGGTATAAGAATTAGAACCAAACGGGAATGTTTGTTACACAAATGGTAAACTGTTCTGAATGCAACACCAAAAGGTATCGCTGTGAGAACATGGTCTCAAAATATTAAAAGTTTCACGTTTGTAGTGTGTAGGCTTGACACACCCATTTATTTTTTCTAGAAAAAAGGTTACTGTACTAAATTTATGTTTACATTTTTCTGAATGAAGGAATCAATTTAGTTCTTTGCTGATAGTTAGCTAATACCTCTTGTCTTAAATTTGTACACATATACTTATATAATATGAAATTGGTCTAAAGTTATGAGGCTAAAGCGAAACTGTGCCCACAAACGGGCCCTCTCCCGTACATATCGGGGCTAAAGCGTTTTTAAACGAAATAATGCAGCATGTGTTATGTAGGCCGGTTAGGGCCGACGTGTAGCCAATGCGCTAGTGCGTTAGAAAATTAACACGGGAAAGATTGCACAAAAATGTGGCACTGGCAGATGACTCCGCCTAAACTCGCCAAAGTAGGCCGATTGCATGGCCAGCAACCCAGCACCGCTGATTTTGCGGAACTATCAAACGTTAGAACAAAGATGACCCAAATGGAACTCCAGCCAATAGGTGAAAAGATGGGAATTGATGACACTAGCTGATAAGACTTTTGTGTTTCATTCCGGTGATTCCTAGACGAAATTTGGCACAGCCTGTGGTATAAAGACCCAGGTTTACCAGTACAAGGGGAAGCCAAACCGGAAAGTCCTCGTGGAGATTCTTGCAACCGCGCCTTGTCACTGACTCGGAAAAGTCACAAACAGTTCTGTGCGACGTCATTCAGAGTTTGGTTGTGCGACCAATAACCACCAACAACAGGTGAAGCGACTACCAACTACAAGGACAAAGGGCTCGAAAACTTCGAAAGTTGATGATAGCATGGCAAACGTAATCAACACCATAGAGGGTCTTGGAACTCATCGCAGGATTGCTGTTCATCACCCTTTTGCTGAAAGGACTCCACACCTACAGGAAGGTTATCCAAGGACATCGCGACCGTAGCCATGAATTGGAGAAAGTAGTGTCCCTCGCCAACAACTGGTCTTGCGACCACAAAGAACAGTCTGAAGGACGTCAAGGACAAAAATAATGAAACTCACCAACATTATCAATAAAAATTAAAAGCTTATTAAGTAAATAGACACATAACTAAATCATTCCGCTAAACAAACAGCGTTTCTCTTTCAAAGTGAACGTCCGTTTTTTTGTTTTGCTCCTCTTACTTGTGTAAATTCTTTGCTATAAAACTTCTATCTTGTGTCAAAAATAATTCACCGTTTCACTTCGCGTGTGCGTGCAGCTGTTTTTATATATTAATAACTATATTAATTGCAAATTAGGTTTGGTATATTCCTTTTTGTGCTTTATCCGTTACGCCGATAGTATAGCTTGACGGCTTAAGCTCCCTAACTCTCGCTTTTTTGCTCGCTCTCTCTCTCTCTCTCTCTCTCTCTCTCTTAGTTCACGTAACTACTCTTATTTTCTCTTAACTTCTGATTTGTACAGTGGTAAGTCACTATAATGACCGGTAATATTGTCGGCGCTATTAAAACCTGCAAGAAGGTAATTTCAAATGATGACCCTAATATTGGCTGCTGGCTGTGTGATAATGTTGTGCACGCCAAGTGCCTTGATCGCACAGGCCGGGTGGCTGAAATTATTTAAAACAGTGGAATGCGCTACTGCTGTGAAACTTGTCGCGAGGTTGAAAGGGAAATAGGTCTTTTATGCGGTAAACCAAAAATGGTTTTAGGGAGCTACTTGTTAGTTTTCGTAAAACTAATGAGGTGCTCCTTGCGCTGGACTCCCAGTTAATGGCCTTAAGCTATTAAATAAGTCCCGTAAGTGCAAATAAAACCACGGTTGGCACACCGCATTTGGGCGGATCCCAGCAACTCGCGACTGGTTCTCAACAGCTCACTCTCTCGGCACAGTCCTCGACTTCAATATATCTAAGACCAATGATATTAAGATCGGGGGCGAGAAAAGATTACGCCTCCGAATGTGTCGCGGGAGGGGTAACGCCACCAGTTATATCCGTTGACCCCACAGAACCCCATCCAGAAAACTCGTCCGCTTCAAAAAACGAACAAATGCAAGAGGTTTGTGTAGTAAGCTTTCTTAATTGTATTCTGATAGTGTTTCATTTGTTTTCCAGGTGATTGTGTTCACAGAAACCTGGTTAAAGCCGGAGATCCTAAGCTCCGATGATTTTCCAGCTGTTTACACAACGTACAGGTACAGGTATGCTAAAACCTCACGTCTGAATTATTAACTTTCGAGGAATTCAACGATGTTGAATTTCTTTGTGTGAAGCTATCAATTAATTGCAGTTTGTCTTATATTACATGTTCCTACATTCCCCCCTTGTCGGAGCTTCCCATTCATTGGAACCACCTTTCCGCCATTCAGGCGGTCTCCGGTAGACTTTCGGATAGGGACCATTTAGTAGTTCTAGGTGATTTTAAAATTCCTGGGGCTATTTGGTCCACAAATGAATCCTCAAATACCCTTTGAACTGCATGGCCCGCGACGATCCAAAGGCGCACGGAGTTTTTGTATGGGGAGGGAAAACGGCCAAAACACAGCCCGATCGTTATTCGATCAAGTATGGATCCACTTGTGGGACAGTGTAGACAGGAAGACAGACAACTCACGATATCTATTATTTTTCAGCCACGTAAATAATTGTTCTCTTTACGTTTGTTCCAAAGAACACAACCCAAAGCCGGCGAGCTCAGCTGCACATATAGTGTCTGCTATCCGGGCAAGTGGCCCTATGCCCTATGTCTTCCAAGGACTAAAGCACCACGACACCACCGCCGTAACAGCATACTTATACGTTATTTTACTTGGAAAACTTTGGGTCTTAACATTGTTTCATAACTCTTTGTTTGCTTGAGTTCTTATCTAATTAATATCAATATTAGCTTCAGGCACGTTATTTGACATTAAACCAAACGGTCTACATTCTTTTCCGATCATCAACTCTAACGGACTAGTCTTTGTGACTCTATGAATCGTGCAGTTTAGAGCAAGCTGTATTTTTTGCAACGAATCTTGCCAAGATGGTTGGCTACTTGCAACCGCCGTAAACATACTCATCAGCGTACTTATGGTTCGTTCAACCTGACCATTCGCACGGTTTGCTATTAATTTGTTTGCAATAAAATTGCTCCATATTCTTCAATAAACCCATTTGAATATTCGCTCAAAATGTTTATTTTTTTTATTTTAATTTTATTATCACGCCACACAAGAATAGCTCTTGTTTTCGTGTTTAATAAATAGAAACTATAGATCCCGGAAATTGCGGGTAGGATAGAGCGCCACTTCGGGGCATTTTATGTGTGGTCGATTAGGTCCGGACACTGCCCTGAGGTACACCAGCGTGGATTGGGCGTAGTTAATAATGATGTCCACGGATCAAAACCGCAAAAGGCCTGTTATCCAGAAATGACACAATAAGCTTCCAGAGTCCGTCAGGTAAAAGCGGCATTAATTTGTAGAAGAGACCTTCATGACAAACCCTGTCAAAAAGCCTGCCGAACGTCCAGAAATACAGCTGAACAGTATTTGCGACCTTCTAAATCACTCAGAATGTGGTTAACAACTCTGTGTACTTGCTTAATAGCGCTATGGCGACTTCGAAAGCCAAATTGGTTGCCCGGCAGAGCGTCAATGAAGGCGTCAATATTCAGCAACCGAGCAAGCAAGATCCGCTCGAATATCTTGGAGAAAGTGGACAGGAGACTTATCGGCCTGTAAGAATCTGGTGAGCACGGGTTTTTCCCTCTCTTATGGACCATTGTGACAAGTGCACGTTTTCAGGCAGGAAAATGGCCAACGTTAAGGGAAGTGCCTTTGCTTCTTTACTATCAATTGCATCCATGCCAGCAGCTTTAGTAGGAACCAGTCGCTTAATGTGATCACGTATCTCATCTTGATCCACAGGTCGCCCAGCAACAGGAGAACCAAAGGAGAGCCCAAACCTAGAGATGGTTGTCTGGGTCTCCTTTCTTGTTGCAAAATCAAATCTTGTTGCAAAATCCCCAAATCGTCTGCAAATACTCCATCAATAGCGGAATAGCTTTGAGCCCAAGTACCATCGCTTCGTTTAAGAGAAAACCTGGGAAGTGGCTGCCTTTTTAGGATTTGGGTGCATTTCAATAAAGCAAACCCATAATCCTGGTTAGGATCGTTGGCATTGAGATGACTTACGAAAAAATCCGACTTAGCCAATCGGAGAACTTTCCTAAGTACCGAGACAGATGCCTTCCACCTAGCTAAATCGAGAGTATGCCTTGTCCTCGTCCAGGTACTTTCAGGCTTTGAAGAAGTTCAGGATGGCGGACAATTTGTTATACATCTAGCAGGAGGGGCAGCTTGATGTGTTTTGTCTACTAAGTCCTGAAGAAAATAATCAATGTCATCCGCCGTTACAAGTGATGGTCATTGAAGAAAGTCTGGCTCTAAAACTTCTAGTGTCTGATCTCCAAGGCAAAAGCCTGGTTTTAGCAACGAGCTGATAAGCAGCAACGCAGAAATATATCAGGAGCGTAATATGGTCAGAGGAAAGGCCCGAGCACTCCGAAATGGCAAGGTGGCTGCACGGAATGCCTCTATACACTGCAAAATAAATGGCTGTCGGTAGATAATCATTATTCCAAGGAAAATGCGTAGGTCCCTCGGTAGCCAGAATCTGCATGGTTGAGCTAGAGACAACGAACATCAGAGTGTTTCCCTGAGGGCAGGAGAGTCTGCATCCCCAGAAGCTGTGGTGTGCATTTCAATCACCTCCAATAACAAAGCGGCAAATCATAGAGCCAACAGGCGAAGATATTGCTCAGCTGACCAAGAGTGACGGTGACCAGGAGGACAGTAAACAGAGCCAAATGAAATTCTCCCAAATGTAGTGACATAATATATGGTAATTGCTTGCATTCTCACTTGGGGGGTGGTAAACATTTCGAGGGTTGTGCCCCAATTCTTTGAGTCTTGCAATTATTTCACTAGTCTCAGTTGATGCATTAAATCCTTTGAATCCCCTTGTCCTTAAATAGTTTTTGAACTTTTCTGTATATTTTTCCATCATCTACAGTTTTTCGGCAGGAGGATCGCCTAGTCGTTTTAGGGCGGAGTCTAGTCGTCATACTATAGTAGGGCAATCAGTTCTTTGATATCCGTAACACCCCTCAACAGAAAGGGTGGGGGACGGGGATCCCATTTGTTGGCTGTGGGTTGCGAAGCTTCAGCTTAGTTGAATGAATCACCAATAGTAGCGGGGATGATTGAGTCATTCTCATCATCATCAGACAGAATGGCGAAGCTATTATTCTTGCCAATATAAGATTTCTTTCCTCTGATTGGAAGACTTTTGAGCTGCGAAAACTTATGGTCGCCAATTTCTCCAAGATTTCGCCTCTTCCTGAGATTCTTTACTTGAGTAAAGCGCTCCTCATCAGCAGCACTCTTGCTTATCAACTTAGGGTTAGCATTTACGGAGCAGTCTGGTTCCATATCCATACCGTCATCACTCAGGCATCAAAGGCAGTCACCTTGCCAATCTTAGAAGCCTGAACTACAGCTTCTTTGATTACAACTTCAGTTTTACTTGGGGGTCGGGAGATCTTGCTTTTAGCAGAAGCTGATATTTTCTTCACTTGTGGTTCATTGCGTTGAATCATATTAGGTTTATGACTGTCACAGAGGTGCCTTGAAAGTAGTATACACCCTTCCCCGGTAAGGTATTTGTATCCGCCATTATACACGGAACTAAGAAAATGAGAGATATTAAGTTTACGCGGAATAGCCAGCCTGCCAAGAACGTGGGCAAGTTCGATAAAACACAACACAAAGTAGTATCCAAAAATATACGAAAAATGTCAAGAAAAATTGAATATACAAATTTTAAGAAATTCGGGAGCTCCAAAATGAATACAAATGTCACTTTCCGTAAGCCCTAAATTAGCATCAATAAGTCATCAAAATCTAGGCCCAAACCTTGGCCGAAAATTGCACGACCAACCAACACAGCGTGCTTTGAATAGCTGTCTTGCACTTAATGAAATAAAACTTCGGTCAAATAGTCGTTGATTTCTACATTTGCCATAATCTTTTGGGTAGTGAAAAAAAAGTGTTTTCTAAGTCTTTAATAAGAACTAATTTACTTGTTCTCTTGCCATGAAACTTCTCAGCCACAGTTTCTGTCATTAAAGAACACTCAGCTCCAGAGTCAAAACAAAATGGAACGAGCTCACCGGATAGATTTATTTTTCCCTTTAGCGGGGCCACAGTGCACAAGTCCTTACGCAGATTCTCTCGCTTCCGCTGCCGGTGCGATTGATGTCTACCTGGTTTTGATAATCTCCATCAGGGTCTGATCTTGCGCTTCAAACGCTGCCAGGTATTGATCGAATGGATTGTCTTAAGACGAGGCGAATCCCACTTCTGATATAGGAGTCAAGTCGTTATGCTCCATTTAATCTAGTTTTCCGTTACTTTAGAAATAAAGTTTGAAATAAGCAGCGAGTTCTGCTCGTTTCTACTGCGCTTGCGTGAATGGCTTCACTTTCAGCTTTCTGCTTTCCTATTTTCTGCACGTGTCATATTCTTCTGCCTCTCCAATCATATCTCAAGGGTCTAGCGCCTTACGAACCGACCTCACTTGGCAATAGTCTATCGCTGTTCCTCTCTGTTTCCAAGCTTTACATTCGACTTTTCACACACATACCTTGCAAACTGGTGGCCTTTCAAAATATTTTGCTTGACAACACCAAATTTACAAAGCACAAATACAGTAGGCCCCCGTTATTCTTACTGCGACATATGTATTATTATGTACCATATGACATATGTTTTTTTCGCTCTGAAAAAAAAACGCATACCCACACTTCAAAGTGCTCCATGTCCACATAATGAACCTTACATTTTTTTTCGTTACCATCAATACTTTCGAGATAATTGCTGTTGGACAAAAAAAAAAAAATCATAAAAATTGAAATGGTGAAATTGAAAGACAAAATTTACGGTTATCCTTTTTCCAACTTCTTTTTCATAAAAAAATACTATACTATACTAGGTTTAATATAAAGCGGGTTAGTCGATATTCGCTCAAATGTGTTTTTTTTTTAAGTAGAGGAGGTTCAGATACATAAGAAACAAAAACTCTTACAATGGAACAAATGTGTTTGCTAGGAAGAATCAATTTATTTGCATAGTTTATCCTTTGGAAAGGGGTATATTTGTTTTATGATCATCAGACTCAACATTCAACACTGAATATTATTTAGGGAAACTAAACGTGTTTTGGTATTTAGGTGTAAGCGTATCACTGTGGACGGCAGTCCACGTAGTGACGATAAGCACCGAGACTGTGGTGCGCAAGGAGACTACTATATAGAGCAGTAGAATTGAAAATCTGCTACGAAAGTCCGATCAGATCCATTTATATCTTGATCGAACGGTATTATAATCCTCTTTGAAAATACATACTAAGATTTTTCAAAAGCGGATTAGGTCAGAAGAAATGGGAGTATAAGTTCGAAATTGAAAATTTTGAAAATTGGAGCTATTGGGGCCGGTTGAGCAAAAACCAAAAAATGTTTTTGTCATCTAGCTTTAAATACGCGTCGAGTGACACCTCGATCATCCTGATCTGATACTCCGATCAAAAGATATCCAATAAACAAGATTTTAAAGTCCTTTTCGAAATGAAAACCTTTCTCCTGTTGTTTTTCTGTCTGTCTGTGGGTCTGTCGATTTTATTGTTTTAGAGTCCTGGAAACTCATTTATTTTATTTAACAGCTCAAGCTTTTGTTCTACCACTTTTGGTTTTCTCGCTAGTTTGGCGGGAAAACAGCTAAAAAAGCTAGAATTCCCGTGCCCATAACTTCTAAACGACTAAACCTACAGAAACGAGCTATAATACTGTGGGCAAAAAGTAAGGTGAATTTGTTTGTAAAGTGAAAATTCTTTATTTATTCTCCTGAATCAATTTCATCCCTTTCAAAGAAATCCCCTCCCGATAAAATACAATTATGCCAACATTTCTTCAAATCCTCGAAACAGGCCAAATAGTCCCTTTCCGGTATAGCCATGAGCGCCCTCATCGATTCCGCTTTTATCTCTTCAATCGACTCGAATCGCGTTCCCCGGAGTGGTCTCTTGAGTTTTGGGAATAGCCAGAAGTCACACGGAACCAAATCAGGAGAATGCGGTATGTGCGGAACGATATGCTTCGAATTCTTGGCGAAATGGTTACGAAGAACGAGTGCATGACATTGAGCGTTTTCGGTACCAAATGAGATTTGACTTTTCGTAGGCCCAAATGGTATTTCAAAATGGTTTTCACAGATCCTTCTGATATTCCGATCATATTAGTAAGGTCTTTAACAGTCAACCGCCGATTTTTGAGCACTAATTCCTTCACTCCATTGACGTGTTGGTCATCTGTTGACGT